>ML797744.1:166850-202974 GCA_009831015.1 Picea engelmannii
GTTCACTATGTAAATATCAAATATAAATAGGACAGTACGCAATAATCCATTTAAGGATAGTAAATATATTTAATAATAATTGTATAAGAATAAATAAGATATATAATGAGATTACAAATGAGGAATGAGGGCTTGTATATATATCTCGCACATGGGTGCCCTTTCATAAGAGACATGACCTTTCATATGTCATGTCTCTTCATAATTAATAATTACTTATTACTTATTTATATTTACATATTTATATATTTATATATATATATATGTTTGTTACACTATTTTGTTAGGAAAATCAGCTCCCTCCTAGGCCTAGCTTCTTTACAAAAGGCAACGAGCTCCTTGGAGGTGTATTCTCCTCCATTATCATATCTTAGTGTCTTGATCTTCTTTTCGGATAAGATTTCCACAAGTGCTTGAATTTCTCGACCTTACTAAATACTTCATTTTTTGCTTTCAATAAACAAATGCAAGTTTTATGTGAGAAATCATCAATAAAAGAAACATAGTATACATACTCGCTTAGTGAGGAGGTTGACATTGGTCCACACACATCTGAGTGAACAATGTCCAAAACTCCTTTTGCTTTACACACTTCCTTTAGAATTGGTACTTGGTGAGATCACTTGCCTCATTGCTTAATAGAGTCATCTACTCCATGTTTGCAACTGTCACTGTAGCTCCTTCTCAGAGCTATCACCTGTGACCTGCTCGGAACAAGAACAACAAGAGAAAAAGTATTTCCAGTAGCATTTTCATAAGAACATATCTATGGTAACAAGGATGGTAGTCATCATAGAATTACCAAGGTGACCTTCCCGGGAGCAAAACAAGAAATATCTCCTAGAGGAGATGTTAGTTCATTTTGCAAACAAGTGCAACACGCATCTATATCAATAGTACTTACATGCAACCAAGTATACCTAGCAGTAATAGAACCTTTCAAATATTGTTGTCACAACTATATTGTTTACTTGCACTGCAACAACTATCAAACTTGATATGTGCAAATTGAAACTTAACAATTTGATCAATCAACCTGGAATCCGGAGCCTTAACTGCTAGGAAGGGTGAACTTGTTCCTCTGAATGCACTGAATCCAAGATCACTTCTTGGACAAGGTCTCTTGTACATCCCCTTCAAACACGCTCATGCTTTGCTGGATGATATAACTTGAAAAACATATACAAGTGCATACCTTTGAAATTTGTAGCATTGTTCAGCTTGTCTTCTAATCTGAAACAAGACACCATCTTAACAAGAAGAGGTTAGAAACTGAATAAAAAAGGTTCAATGATTAGTAAAAGCTAGAAACCCCAAAATTTCAACTTTGACCACAAAATCAATTTTGACCAAAAGTCAACCTTTGACTTTCACTTTGATCAGTGAACCTTTGAATTTCACTTTGACCAAGAACTCAAACTTGATGTTTTCGCTGCCTGAGGGCAGCAAAGGGTGTGCTACGCTAGGGTGCACTAGAATACCCAAAAATTAGGTCCAACGCTTCACTGAAAGTGCCCAAGAATTTAGGTTAGGGTTTGTTGCAACTGCAAAATTAGAAACCCTAGTTGCCACTTCAACTAGTGATACAACAAGCTTGACAAAGAACTGTCAATCTAGCTTCTAGAGATTAGACTGTTTTGAAGGTAGTGTGGGCACATAACCTATTAAAATATTCAATGTGCTCATTTTACCATAGACAATATCACTATTGTGACCCAACCATAGGCATGCGGACACCCCGAGCACCTTAACCTTTGCTAGATAGAATGATTCTGGAAAGCCACACTAGAACCAACAGATAAACCCTAGTTGCAGCAGTAGCACGAAATGGAACCAGAAAACACCATCCAACTGCAGCAACAACACAAGACAAGGAGAGCGCACCTCCTCCAAGGGTAGCGCACAAGTCAGAGAGTCTCCACAACCACAGAACAAGAACAATATTGAACTGTAGTAGTTGCAGTTTCACTTCTTCCCCAAATATGCACCAAGAAGATATCCACCAATATACTCCAAGATGTCACCAAAAGATACTAGAAGGTAGGGCACATATCTTAGGCTAGATAGCGCTGGAGAGAGAGACCAAGAATCACCCCAAAAGATGCACCTTCCTTCCTTGCAACTGTAGCTCCAAACTTGCGCTATAATTTACTAAGAGAGTGAGTGAAGTGACTTTGTACAAATGAACTCAAGTGCCTCCTATTTATAGTCCTTCTTGTCACATGTCTATGCCTCCTTCTCTTTCTGGAGGGTAATACTTTAATATTATTTATTTTACTGAGCCAACTAGTCTTCTAGGGTTCTCACACATCTGTTTAGGGTTTCTCTTGCTTCCGGTATATTGTATTCTAGTCAAAGGTTACACATGGAGGTTAATACCTCCCGCAGCTACCATAATATCAACACAATCAAATTCTTGATGGGAATAATCAAAGTTAATTGTCTCCGAGGCAAATAAATATAATAAAATCTAAGAATGCAAGATGATAAAATATAATATAATAGACTAATAATCATTAATAATAACTACTACTAAGAGCCTCTTCATATTCATAGTTCACTAAGTCTCTTTCACAAAAAGAGAAAAACCCTACAACTTAATTATTATTGTGCTGATAAATGTGGAATGTCTTGGTTCCTATATTAATTCCTCCCTGTTAGGGTAGCACATGTCCCTCCCATTGAAAATAAGGAAACCGGTGGTTGAACTCATTTGTCGTGAACCAAGTGAAAGTAGGGCCCTTCCTAATGACTACAATGTGTAGGTCCAACAAAGTATTCTAACACAATGTTTACAAAGTGAGAGCTATGTATCTCCTCTTCAAGCTTGGATGGTTCATATAACTTGTGTTGATTGAAATCAATGATGGGGTGAATGCCTAATGGTGGAGTCAAATCCAGTTGGAAGGCTTTGGTACCTATCTATGTTAGGATTGTGTATGGGCCATAGTGAATCCACTACAATTTGTGATGCTTATTTTCAATGAAATGTTACTTTTGTAGATGCATACATACTTGGTTGCCAATATTGAATGGAGTTGGTACTTGGTGGAAATCATTATGGGTTTTGTAATGCTATTGATTAATGTGTAGTGCCTCATGTACATGTGTGTGTATCTTGGATATTTTCTACACAAATGAAGTGTCTTTTTGCTGAGCACTGAGAGCACAAGAAGTTCATATGACATGAGTCATTGGGACACATAGCAAACCTTAAATGGTAAATTTCCAGTAGAGTGCACCACTCTATTGTAACAATTCTAGACAATGTGGAGAGACTTTTCCCATTGTTTATCCTTGGGATAATAAATGTGAAGAAGTTGCACCAATGTGTTATTGACAATTTTTTATTTGTCCATATCTATGGGTGGAAGGAAGTTGAATATTTGAGTTTGCAATGCAGAATTTGCATGATTGCCTTCCAAAAATGATTGAGAAAAGAAGCATTCCAATCAAAGATTATAGTGGGAGGTAAATCAAATTGAGACCATACATGTCTAAAGAATAGATTAGTGGTTCTCTGGATTGTGATGACCTTGAAGCAAGTCATAAAAAGGGCGATCTCAAAAAATCTACGAACCACCATGAACACATTGTCATATTTTTATAAGGTCATGGGAAATCCACTAATGAAGTCCATGTAAACATTCTCCTAGGGCTTGGAAGGAATTGGTAATGGCTAGTAAAAATTGAGCTTGCAAGTCATTGGCTTTCTTTGACAACATAATGAGCAACAATGTATGAAGGCATCGACCTAATTCTCCATAGTGGGCCAAAAAAAAGCCTATGGTGGTATTGCAATATCTTATTGGTGCCAAAGTGTCCCCCATACCTAGATGAATGGGCATCTCAAATAAATAACAAATGAGCAAGGGTGTTGGGGACACAAAATTGATTGAGCTTATAGAGCCAACCACCCTTGATCATGTAGTTCAAAAAGGGGTTTGATTTACCTCCATGTGTTGTCGTAAAGTGTTGAGAATGTTGTGAAAATATGGATCTGTAGCATACCATTGTCACCATTCATCATATGCAGGCAACTTGATGTCAAGCACAAGGAAATTGCACAGAGGAGGGTGACTTGACGAGTTTATGACCAGGTGGAGGTGTTGAGGGTGGGAAGCCCATATAAGGTGTCAATGGTCCTGTATTTTTTTATTGGGAGTTAATAAAAATAAGTGGATGATGATCTATATGCATGGTCATTTCTTTTCCACGCAGTATGACAAAAATGGTTCAAGTTCTTAACAAGAGCACAAAACTGCATAACACTCTATCATAAGTACTATAATTCATTTTAGCATTGGATAGGTTCTTAAAATTACAAGTAGTAGGATGCCCTCCCTACTTAAGTACAATTCCAATGACATGCTCAAATGCATTTGTTTCTATCTCAAACTATTGTTTGAGTTCTGGAGGTGGTAATACAATATTTGAACATAAGGCTTGTTTATGTTACTCAAATATTTGTTCCATCTATGGGATCTAGTCAAAATTCTTGTGATTTGTTAATTGATGCAATGGACAAAGAATCATGAGAATTGAAAAATAAATTTATGGTAAAAGTTCATACCACCAAGAAAAAGATTCAAATTTGAGGCTTTGGGACACAAAGGCCAATTCAATAGCACTGCAAGATTACGAGGCTTTGCATGGATCCTTGTTGCATCAATCACAAACTTGAGATATTAAATATAGGGCTGCCCAAACATAAATTATTGTGCTTTCCATGTTGCTTATTGGCGTGTAGAATGTTCAATACTTGGCAGAGATGTTGGACATGTCCATCCCTTGTCTTGCTAAAAATCAAGGTGTCATTAAGATAAATGATGATGAAACACCCCAAGTGAGGGTGAAAAATATCATTGATAAATTGCATAAAGGTAGTTAGAACATTGGTGAACTCAAATGGCATTACCAACCTTTCATATTGAACCAAATTTAGTCTTGACACAATGTTCTCATTATCACTAGCATTCATGCACACTTGATGATGTTATGTTTTTATGTTCATCTCGATGAAGTTGCATGTACCCACAAGGTGGTTTAGTATGTCTTCAATGTGAGGCAAAGGGTACTTGTTCTTCATTATAATTTTATTGAGTGCCCAATAATACTCTGTGGCCAAACACCATTCATTGGATTTTTTATTGGATATGATAAAGGTAGGGGAACCACAAAGGGAAGTACTTTGTTGGAGATGTCCTTCTTGCAAAAGTGCTTTGGGGTTATATTTCTACACTTTCGATAGGGGAGATGTGATGTATTGGGCCGATGAGAAAATAAGTACTTGGGAGCAAGTCAATGTCACATTGAATGTTATAAGAGGTGGCAAACCCCAAGATTCAATAACGACGTCTTGGTAGAACTCTAGTAGACATTGTATTCAGGTCGAGGTAGGTTGGGTTGTATTATCTAATTTGTCATGTCTGACCACACAGAAATGAAGACACTTGTGGAGGGTGACTTGGTGCACTACATCATTGTTTGAGATGGAGACAAATGGTGGAGTATAGAAAGACCAAAATCTCACTGTTAACCATCCTTTGTGAGTGTATGTTAGGTTAATCTTGACAGGGTAAAAGAGTGATTAGGATAACCTTGACTAGGCCAATGATGGGTTTATCGTAGATAGTTTATGAGACCATGGTATTTGTTCATGGTATTGGTGTGTTGAAGCCTATTTAAAGGCTTAGCATACTCCATTGTAAAATGTCACAATCAATTTGTTTTTTGGGTGCTAATTTTCTTGATAAAGGGTTTCCAATGTAAATCTCTTGTGCAAATTTATGTGTTTATTTGGATTATCTCGTGGTATTCACTTTTTTCGCATGGTATTAAAGCATAACTAGCCTTTGACTCTCTAACTAAAGTGGCATGAAACACCCATAGATTATAGTATATGGGTTGTGTTGGGACCATTTGGCCTATGACAATCATGGATGGATTCATGGTGGAAATGCCTAATGCATATGCATTGTGTGAGAACTCTCACTAATATATGCATGATGGAAAATATTGGTTGAGTGAGTTGTAATAGACCTTCTGGAAACAAAGCATTGTGGATGTGCATTGTTGGCATGTGTGCAAAGAGGAGGAATATGTTCTTCGTCGAGATTTGTTCGAGGATCTATAGATTTGCTATGCATATTAAATATGTGTCATTTATAAAGGGACAAAATCTATGCACCCAACATGTTAAGTGTTGAAAATATAGCTCAGAAATACACTATGTCATACTTCAGATTTCAACCTTCTATTAAGCTTCAACAGTGAAGCAATAAACCTAATTGTGAATTGTACTTAATGAGAAGAAACATTGAATGACATAGATCAGAAACTAAATCAGCAACGAAAATAATTCATAACAATAGACAAAATCACACATTTGGCACCATAAATTATGGGCAATGCCCCTTGAAGAATACACAGGAAAAGAAATGACAGCTTGAATAATTTCTTATTCATCTCTAGGGAAAATTAGAGATTTACAACAACAATTATATCAGGATGAAATACACAGACTTATCTCAATCTCCAGCACAATATCCCTCTAGAAAACAGTGTCAAATTGTGTTCTAAACATAATGTCTTGGTTGTACGACCTGTACAACCCAGTATAGTCAACAAACAACCACAAAAACACCTAGAAAATCATGCGAGGGAGTTGTTGTACTATACAATCCCCTACTGTACGGAATACTCCAAAAAAAAAATCTTGGAATTCATGCCAAACTGTAACTGAGTTGGCTGCCTCAAATAATGTTCCTTTCTCTTGATGTACGACCAACATTCATTGTTGTACGAATCTTCCTGTAGAAGTTGTACGGACAATATTTAATGTTACAATATCTCTAGAGTTGCATGCCAATCCCTCTCCTAGGGATGCGTGTCAATATCCCTTGTTGTTTCCCTTTCCTCCAAGCTAAGAAACCTCTCTTGGAAAATGTGACCCTTCACCTTCCCTCCAAGCTAAGAAACCTCTCTTGGAAAACATGACGCTTCACCTTCCCTCCAAGCTCTCCTCAACATGTGCACCCTCTCTCTCCCTCATGAGTTTCCTTTCAACAATTTCGAAATGTAACTCTTCTAACCCTTGATCTCCCTTGAGTGACTCTTCACTTTCCCTTGAGATCAACGGTCATGACTTAATCATTCATTGAGGTCACTTAAGTCACTAAAGTGACCCATAACATCATAAAGTCAGTTTTACATTTAAAAATTAAAATACCCAACTTTATAAAACCACTTTATAAAGTTACTTTATAAAAACACATTATAAAGTTACTTTATAAAAACACATTATAAAGTCACTAGGGAGAAATGTGCTCAATTACTTTTGCATGTTGGGCATCGCCTATGCAGAAGTACCTCTGAGCTACCATTTCTAACACTCCCTCTTAACGAGAGAAGTACTTTTGGTATCACCACCAAAATCTGTCTCTAACTCATCAACTGCCATAATTGCGCCTCCTGTGCTAAAAGTTTTTGCTCCCTTTGAACAAGAAGACACTACTCCCACTGCACTGGAAGCCTCTGCAACTACCTCTATTGTTCCATGAACTGAAGACATGCTCCTAGGAGACTACACACTCTTATGAGCATCCATCTGTGTCCACTCATGCCTACTAAGTCCTCTGACAGTCCCGAAAGAGGACTGAGTCCCCGGTATCAACTCTCTCTCCCATGCAACCTGCCCAATCTCCAACACAAAATCTGAATCCAAAAATCCACTGGACCCCAACACAGGTCGGCCCAACAACCTGTACAACCTCTCATACTCGACACCAAGCATCACTGTTGTGTCTAGAGTAGCTCCATCTGGATATAGAAATACCTGACCATAGTGGAATGCCAATCCAAATCCATCAACCTCTAGAGCTAAC
Organism: Picea engelmannii; assembly: GCA_009831015.1. Classification (NCBI taxonomy): domain Eukaryota; kingdom Viridiplantae; phylum Streptophyta; class Pinopsida; order Pinales; family Pinaceae; genus Picea; species Picea engelmannii. The sequence goes on from ML797744.1 coordinate 174,737, forward strand.
ACTGAGAGTAAGTTAACCATCATCTCTGGAAAATACAATACTCTGACAACCTCCAGAAATCCTCCTGACTCTAGCTGGAATCTAATACTTCCAACCCCCTTCACTACAAGCTGTGGGACGGTACCAACACCCACACAATAGTCTAAGTCTGTTTCTGAAAGACTCAGGAACACTTACCTCATCCCTGTCATATGTCAGGAAGATCCACTATCCATGAACCATACTTCAATTCCCTCGAACACTAGGCAACCATTTCCCAAGGGACCAATCATGAGAGGAAACTCCCTCTCACATCTCTCAACAAACTCTGCAATCTCTGTTGATGCTGACACCCGTGGTTCCGACTTCTTCTCCTTCTTGTTTGAACATTGAATAACATAGTGGTCAATATTGTGGCATGCAAAGCATCTCACCTTGCTCATGTCCTTCTTCTTCTCATTGCTCTTTCCCACAAGAACAACGTTCTCGTTTTCTGCACCATCCATTGCCCTCTCCTGAGACCCCTCCTGGATCTCCTCCTGTGTAAATTCATCCCACAATCTTCTCCAATCATGGAGCTTCTCTCTCGCCACCATGCACTTCACGAAAACCTCCCACTCCTTGGTGAAGCCTTTGAGGGCTATCCGCACCAACTCTGAGTCTAGGCTTCCTTCACTTCATGGGATCTGACACGGGTACTAGCACAATGGTATTCATAAATGACCACAACTAGTTCTCCTAGAGAACCCTTTTGATTCTAACCTTCCACTGCAGGTAGTTGGAGATCCCCTCCAAATTATCTTCATATCCGAGTATGGAAGTCATCTTTGTCCACCTGACAAAGAACCTCTTCTTTCCCCCCTCTTCCAAGCGAATGATCGAGCAAATCACTTGTTGTCCCAAGTGCCAAAGTTGCCCACTAAACTTCGGATCCCTAGCTCTAATATCATGTTGAAAATATAGCTCAGAAATACACTATGTCATACTTCAGATTTCAACCTCCTATTAAGCTTCAACAGTGAAGCAATAAACCTAATTGCGAATTGTACTTAATGAGAAGAAACATTGAATGACATAGATTTGAAATTAAATCAGCAGCGAAAATAATTCATAACAGCAGACAAAATCACACATTTGGCACCATAAATTCTGGGCAATGCCCCTTGAAGAATACCCAGGAAAATAAATGACAGCTTAAGGAGTAATTTCTTATTCAACTCTAGGGAAAATCAGAGATTTACAACAACAATTATATCAGCATTAAATACACAGACTTATCTCACTCTCCAACACAATATCCCTCTAGAAAACAGTGCCAAATTGTGTTATGAACATAATGAATTGGTTGTACGACATCTATGGCCCAATATAGTCAACAAACAACTACAAAACACCTAGAAAATCATGCCAGGGAGATGTTGTACTGTACAATCCCCTGTTGTATGGAATACCCCAGAAAAAATGTCTTGGAATTCATGCCAAACTGTAACTGAGTTGGCTACCTCGAATTATGTGCCTTTCTCTTGTTGTACGACCAACATTCGTTGTTGTACGGCTCTTCCTGTAGCAATTGTACAGACAATACTTAATGTTGCAATATCTCTAGAGTTACATGCCAATCCCTCTCCTATGGATGTGTGTCAATCTCCCTTGTTGTTTCCCTTCACTCCAAGATAAGAAACCTCTCTTGGAAAACGTGAGCCTTCACTTTCCCTCCGAGCTCTCCTCAAGATGTGCACCCTCTCTCTCCCTCGTGAGTTTCCCTTAAGCAATCTTGAAATGTAACTCTTCTAACCCTTGATCTCCCTCAAGCGACTCTTCACTTTCCCTTGAGATCAATAGTCACGAATTAATCATTCATTGAGGTCACTTAAGTCACCAAAGTGACCCATAACATCATAAAGTCACTTTTACATTTAAAAATTAAAAGAACCAACTTTATAAAATCACTTTATAAAGTTACTTTATAAAATCACTTTATAAAGTTACTTTATAAAAACACATTATAAAGTCACTAGGGAGAAATGTGCTTAGTCACTTTCGCATGTTGGGCGTCGCCTATGCAGAAGTACCTCTGATTTACCAATTCTAACATTAAGATCATGGAATAATTAGATATATTGGTGTGCATGCAACGATGAGTGGCAATTTTATACTAGATATATTGTGTTGACTGGAACTCTGTTTTGAATTTGCTTGGATTTGCAAGGAATGGAGCTCTGCTAGGATTGACCATGATCTATTTGGATTAGTTTTGTATATGTTGTAGATTGACTGAAGAATGGTGGAAGCTATAAACTGCTTGTGGAGGACGATGGTATTACTTTGCAACAATTCAATTTGAAATCACATCTAGATTCTACTCATGTCTTGGTACCTTGTGCATCGTAACATTGTTAATGTATATGGTTGTGTAAATCCTCCTTGAAACATATTGTTTCAAAGGTTGATGTGCAAGATGGTTCCTCACATTGTTATTTTGATGATCCTTGATTGGATGTAACCTATCTGGATTTTGGAAGTATAAACAACAAGATGGAAAGTACTTGTGTATCTCCATAGTCGACAGTGTCAAGGAGTGTTGGTTGTTGAAGGAACAACAATGGTTGGAGCTCTAAAGATGTTGCATGAATCCTATGTACATTGTTTTGTGTTATGCTTGGTGAGTAATGCTACTAGTGTTTACCTCTTCGAGTAAGAGTGCCCCATTGTGTAGATCATTGGAAATTCCATCAAGGTGGCCATAGATTAAATGCAAGTCAAGACCACATTAATGAATTTTTAGAGCGTAGAAAGTGTCTCAACCTTTAATCAAGTCAAGGCGGATTTCTCATGTGCAGTGTTAGGCGTGAAATGTTGTTGGAGGATTTATCTTGATGTAGAGTGTGTGAGGTGACCTATCTAAATTTATTGGTGTGTTCTCATGGAGGTCAACATTGAGTGATCTATTGTATGTGCCTAAGAATGGAATGGTAATGGGTGCACTGGACACTTGGTTGGAGATATGTGTCTTGAAATTATATGCATGAAGATGCATATGACAAAGCTTGAGATGATTTGGGTAAAAGAAAAAGAAGAAAAAGGTAGGAGTGATGTGGGTAATGAAATAGGTAGATGCTCCAATCATCATATATGCGGGTAATGAAGCAGGTATATGTTTTAAGCATTATATGTGTGGGCATACAATGGTAAGAATTGTGGTCCAGTAAATTACATGTAAATGGACATACACCTTGTTTAGGCATACATACTTGTAACATACCCAATCGTCTCTGTACACCATTTGAAGTGATGAGGATCTAAAACAACACAAATGCTTTTTTGATGCCATATTGCAATGTACCCAATTTCCAATTAAGTTCTAATTAACTTTATGATATAGAATTTATCAACAATTATACTTTAGCAGTGGGATAACATTTGCCCATAACTAATTAATTCAATATCCATGTACATGTTCAACCATTTTAACACACAAATAGTGTTTTCTGATTATACATGAAATAATAACAACTGGTACATGGTAAATTACAACAACATACATATCTGTTCTTTTCCCATACAAATTAATTACATTCCTCATAGTTTTGGCATTCTTTTCTCTTTTCTAGATAATATAATTTAGGGGAAAACTCTTTGACAACTTCCCCTCATTTCGAGGATGGTACCCAAAGTCAACCTAGATTCTTTAGGGTACAAGGCCAAGTCAATAACTCATGAATAGATCATATATATCTCATCAACAATCGGCTCACTAAGAGCAAACATGTCACAAAGTGGGATTTTGTAACATCCCCGATTTAATTAATGCATAATGTAGATATAAATGTGGTTATGGCCAAGCAATGTAAATGTGAAATGTATTTTCTGAATTTTAAATAAATATAATGTAATACCAGTTGTTGGGATATAGGCAGAGACCATCTAACAATGCCTAGAGACTGTCCAAGATGGGTCCAAAGGGAAATAATTTATGGGTATTAATTCAAACCCACATTTCTGAATTTCATTATCATTCGGGGAAAACTTTTGTTTTTTTGGTTGAGTGTATGAGAGCCCAATCATTGAATACATGTCATAGGGTGGGTGTGAAAGTCACATCCCATAGTTATTGGAGAGCATGGGGCTAAGGTACAATCAATAATGGGTAGAGTGAGCAGTCAATTTTCTTAGGGAAAGAGAGGAAATTTGTATGGGTAGTAACACACATTTTTACACAAAGAGTTTTACATGAACAACAAGTGGAAAAACAAGAGAGAAGATCTTGGGAGTTGTAACAACAAGACTGGGTGAATTCTGGAGCATTTTCGCGGCGTTTTGGAGATGGAATTTGAAGAGACAGGTTGCATGCCTGAAGAGTGAACTCTTGGGTGAGTTGCATTGTATCAACAAGTGTTTGTTGTTGGTTTTGTTGGTAGTTTTTCCTAGCAGTGAGTTCCATTTAGTTCCTAGCTGAGAGATTCCTAGCTACCTATGCCATAGAGACCCTGATAAATGAATGTGACGCCCGATGGACTGAGCGTAGTGAAGGGGTGCATTCCTTTGGTTGGGTAGGTCAAGAGGAAGAGAGTTGGAGGAAATTTGGGATAGTTGTATAAGAAAACCAATGTGTTGTGTTATATGGAGATGTGAGAGATTGAGAGAGGCACCCTTATTTTGTCGATTCCTATCCCCGACTCAGAGGTGACTTGTTGTTGAGATTTGGAGCAACAAGTCTATGGTTGGGTGGAATGTCCTTCCCAAGCAGCTCGTTGCACAAACGTTTTATAAAAGATAAGTGTTTATATATTTTGTTGAGTTATTTATGAGTTCATGGGTGTGCATTTACTCTGGGAATGAGAATGGTTTTATATGTTGTTATAGATGTTTTATCAATTGCATTTATGCTTGTTTAGAGTGTTGTAGATGCATTTAATTATGGGTATCATAAATTAGTTGAATATGTGTTTAAATCGTAGATGGTAAGATACAAGAATTGATTAGCAGTAGAAAATTTTGTTTTATGTGTATTTCTGCAAGTAATATTCCCTGGTTGAGTTGGGGGACGTTATAGAATGTTATCAGAGCTCAAGGTTTAACACTGAGCTTGTATGGGCTAGGAACCAACATGAATTGAGCAGATTTGTGATTATTATTGGAGTTACTTCACACACACCTAGGATTTCTTTTTCCTGAGGTTTTTCCTTGTTTATTAGTCATTATTAGTCATTTATCCAGTCTCCTATTTTTTAGGAGAGAATATTCTACCTGGAGAATATTCTCTTCAGTTGACACTTCAATTTGACTAGTTGAGTTGAGTCTAGATGTTGCATTGGTTTTATCACCATGCAACATTGGGATCATCACCATGCTAATGCACACTTACCTTGGGATCATCATCGGACTATCGCATTACCCTTGATTCCTTAATATACTCCTCGCTACACTCTGTTTAGTTAGTTAACTGAAGACTGGTTGACTAGTTAACTCTGCTACGTGGTAGTTCACTCCTGTAATTGCCTGAGAGACTAGACTAGGTGGCAGTTCACTCCCGTAACTGTTGGTGTGTGTCCAGATCACTCTAGACCACCACTATTGTGCATTGGTTCTCCTCCAGTGCACATTCATTGAGTTATACATAGTATATCATGTGTAAATTATTCATTATTCACATGGTTAATGGGAATTCTTCCATTCTTTCTCTCCTTCTTCTTCTTTCTCAATTTCTCTCTGCAAATATGTCTAGTATTTTCTAGCTAGATATATTATGTGCAGGTTCAACACATTTACATGGTATCAGAGCCAATGGACTGCTAATCAAAAGCTACACCAAAAGTTTTTGCAGGTACAAAAGATTGAAGACGGCAGAAAGTTGGATTTCCAAAAAGAATTAATTCTTACACCTTACAACTAGTTTGCACAGAAGGAGAAAATAGCCATACATCTCCGAACCAGAGGATTGTACGGGTTAACCTTGAATATAGATACAAAACCGACATCAACCATAGAAAAATCCAAGTACTTAAATCGAATGGATGAAGCACTCGGAACAATTTGCAGTCTTATTTCTTATGATCTCCTTTTTCACATATCTTCCTGTAAGACTCCCAATGAAGCTTGGACCACCTTGGAAGGGCTCTTTGGAAAACAAGGTGAGATGAGGGGACACATGATGGAGGTAGAATTTCTCACATTGGATCCAAAAAGCTTCGATAATATCCAAGATTTCTTTACAAAATTCAAGGATTTACTGTCGCAACTCAAAGATTGTGGGGTTGATAAATCTAAGGAGGAGAAACAAATGGTTCTCACAATTCTATCCAAACTTGGTCCTGAATTCTTTGTGTTCGTATCCACATTCCATTCTATCGGATTCACCTCGGGAGCCACTTGGAAGATGCCTTCTCTTGAGGACTTTATTGAATCCCTGACACAAGAGCAAACAAAGCTCATCAACATGGGAAAAATCAAAGGCCCAGGTGCATGCACTCACTATTCAAGATGGCAACCATAAATATCAGAAATATAAAGATAAAGACAAAAGGAAAGCTCACGCACATCTGAAGAAGGAAGGGTACACAAAACCCTTCACCGATGCCTCTGGATCCAAAGGGGAAAAGGGGAGAAATGCACGTACTGTCACAAAGGATTCCATCCAAAATCTGCATGCATGCAAAAAAAAATAGATCTTATGTCTCAAATACTTCAGCAAAACAACCTTGGAAATCTCATCCCCGAGGGTGCCAAGAAGAAGAAGCCAGAAGATCAAAATCCCAAGAAAGACAATTCTAGCCATGCCTTGATTGCCATCAACTCCTCTCTCGATGCTTGGATCGTAGATTCAGGAGCATCACATCACATGGATGCCTCAAAAGCAGTATATTTTTCATTGGATGCATGCAAAGGTCCTCCAATTTTGATGGTGGACAACTCTTCTGTCGAAGTCATCGACAAAGGAAGGATTGAACTTACCAACGGAAGCTTCGAGAATGTGTGCATATTCCCAAACTTTCTGTCAACCTTCTCTCCGTGTATCAGATAACGAATTATGAAACTAGAAAGAAAGTCATATTCACACCAAATGTCATGGCCATCTATGACATGCAAACCAACTCCAGGGTTGCTACCGGTGAGGTAAATCATTAGTCTAGATTGTATACATTTTCTGAATTCATTGAACCTGATTCTACTTTACTACTTACTCATGCTGATGAAAGTAATACGATATGACACAAAAGGTTTGGACATTTTAATTTCAGATACATGCAACAACTTAGCAAGCAAAGATTGGTTAATGGTCTACCAGACATCCATTTCTCCAAGGGAGTATGTGAGGGATGTGTTGTCGGAAAACACCCTCAAGAGAAATTCGACAAAGGAAAGTCTTAGAGAGATTATGCGCCTTTAGATATGATCCAAAGTGACCTCATGGGTCCTTTTCCACATACATCGATCAACAAAGCGAGGTTTGTTCTCATTTTTGTTGATTATTTCTCACGTTTTACATGGATCTACTTTCTCAAGCAAAAATCTGAGTTCTTTCAACACCTCAAAGATTTCAAAGCCCTAGTTGAGACACAGTCCGGAAAGAAGATCAAAGTCCTCCGAACTGATAACGGGGGAGAGTATGTCAATCATGAGATCCATAATATTTTCCATGAGGTAGGGATTCAATTGCAGCACACAATTCCCTATACCCCGCAGCAAAACGGAGTCGCTGAGTGGAAAAACAGATCTCTAAAGGAGATGACATCTTGCATGCTGCATGCAAAGTCACTACCACAAAGACTATGGGCCAAAGCACTTAATTGTGCAACATACATCCAAAAGAGATCTCCCCATGGATCTGTCAAGAATAAGACCCCCTACGAGGCTTAGAGCGGCCTCAAACCGGAAGTGACCCACTTTCGCATTTTTTGTTCACGTGCATGGGCCCAGATTCCCTCTGAAAAGAGGAAGGCACTTGATCCACAGGGAATTGAGTGTATTTTTGTTGGATACCCTGACAATGTGAAGGGATATAATCTTATTGATCTTTCCTCAGACCGACTCATCATTGAGCGTAGTGTTCAATTTGAGGAAAGTGTCTCGCATGTACCTCAACGGCCGCATGCAAACACCTTCATTCTTCCACCTGTCCGAGATGATGAGAATTCACATGCTCACTCTTCTTCATAAGAGAGTTATGATTCAGAGGACTCAGATGATTCAGATATAGAGTCGATACAGTCATGTGCAGAGTCAGAGCATCCATATGTAGTTACAGAGCCAGAGCAGAGGCCCAAGTGGGCACAAACTACTCTTCGGGATGCAGGGGATCTCGTTGGTGATCCAGCCGATACTAGGAGGAGTCGATCTGATTTCGAGGAGCCTCTTGTTGCACTCACTGCCACTGAACCATTTCCATCCATACATCTTTTCTTGGTTCAATCTTCAGATCCAGAGTCTTATGGCGAGGCTGCTGGAAATCCCTTTTGGGAATCCGCCATGCAGGAGGAGTACAAATCCCTCCTCGAGAACCATACTTGGGATTTGGTTCCCCTTCCTTCTAGGAGGAAACTTGTCAGATGCAAATGGGTCTACATGACCAAGAGCACAATGGATGGACAAATTAGCAGATACAAAGCCAAGCTTGTTGCCAAAGGCTTTCAGCAGGTGCATGGTATTGACTATGATGAGACCTTCGCTCTAGTAGCGAAGATGGATTCCATACGATTGACACTTGCCATTGCGGAAGCCAAGGGATGGGAAGTCCATCAAATGGACGTGAAGAATGCATTTCTTCACGGTGATCTCTCTGAGGAGATCTACATGGAGAAACCCCGGGGATTTATGCAAGACTCATCTTTGGTTTGTCGACTGAAGAAGTATTTTTATGGCCTCAAGCAGGCTCCGAGGGCATGGTATGCCAAGATGGACTCCTACCTGTTGTCACAGAACTTTGTACATTGTAAATCAAACCTGAATGTCTACATGGTCAGGACGACTGATTCACTTCTACTCTTAGTTCTATATGTTGATGATTTGTTGATCACCGGCTGCTCGACTTCAACGATTGTTGTAGTCAAGAGGATTCTACATGACAGGTTTTTGATGATAGACATGGGTCTGCTACACTTCTTCCTTGGACTCAATATCAATCAGGATGCATCAAGCATCAAACTGTCTCAGGCCAAGTATGCACGAGATCTCCTTGAGAGATTTCACATGACAGATTGCAAGTCTGCTCCGACTCCTTTCTTATCAGGAGTCAAACTTGAGAATGGCGGGGAGACCCCACTGGTTGACAACACACTGCACATACAACTAGTGGGGAGCTTGTTGTATCTCACACACTCCAAACCAGACCTCTCCTATGTAGTTGGTGCAATTTCTAGGTTCATGCAGGATCCGCATGAGCTACATTGGAAGGATACAAAGCGTATCCTTCGATACGTACATGGCACCATAATATTTGGGATTCATTATGCAACAGACTCTACATTAGATCTCATTGGGTTTATTGATTCTGACTGGGTTGGCGATAGCACTGATTGCAAGTCCACATATGGTTACTCACTTAGTCTTGGTTCCGGGCCTATCTGTTGGTCGAGCAAGAAGCAAGTTGCCATTGATCTATCTTCAATCGAGGTAGAGTACAAAGGGGTAGTTAACATAACCATTCAGGCTATGTGGCTACAACATTTTCTCACTGAGTTGGGAATTCAGTTTCATCGGTCGATCGTCATCTGGTGTGACAACCAGAGCACTCTAAAGTTCTCCAGAGATCCAATTCAAAGGTAGCGAACGAAGCACATTGAGATCCACATGCACTACATCCAGGACTTAGTACATGAGGGGATCATTGACCTACAGTTATGTCCTCAGCAGAACAGACGACATACATCTTCACCAAGACCTTCACTGAGCAGAAGTTCCATTCTTTGCGAAGTCGTCTTGGAGTGAAGGACATGGTTGCCTAGCAACTATAGTTCTTCTTTTTACATACATTGTACCTTGAGGGGGGTGTATCTTTTGTATTTGGGTACATAACATGGCCTCATTGTCGGGACCTATTCTTTATTTTCACCATAGTGATGTTCGGGGGGGTGTTGGAGTTACTTCACACAAACCTAGGATTTCTTTTTCCTAAGGTTTTTCCTTGTTTATTAGTCATTATTAGTCATTTATCCAGTCTCCTATTTTTTAGGAGAGAATATTCCACTTGGAGAATATTCTCTTCAGTTGACACTTCAATTTGACCAGTTGAGTTGAGTCTAGATGTTGCATTGGTTTTATCACCATGCAACATTGGGATCATCACCATGATAATGCATGCTTCCCTCTGTATCATCACCAGAATGGCACATTACCCTTGATTCCTTGATTTAATCGTCACTACACTATGTTCACTCAGTTAACCGAAGACTGGTTGACTAGTTAACTCAACTAGGTGGCAGTTCACTCCTGTAACTGCCTGAGAGACTAAACTAGGTAGCAGTTCACTCCCGTAACTGTTGGTGTGTGTCCAGATAACTCTAGAACACCACTATGGCGCATTGGTTCTCCTCCAGTGCGCATTCATTGAGTTATACAGAGTATATCATGTGTAAATTATTCATTATTCATACGGTTAATGAGAATTCTTCCATTCTTTCTCTCCTTCTTCTTCTTTCTCAATTTCTCTCTACAAATGTGTGTAGTATTTTCTAGCTAGATCTATTATGTGCAGGTTCAACACATTTACATATATTTCGCCCTTTGATGAATTTGGGGAAAAATAGTGAACATAAGTGAAATCTCCAAGTTACGAGCATATTTTTGAGTTCTAGTGCTTCAGAACAAACAAAGAAGAAGATTTATGGCATAGATCTGCAAGTTGCATAGTCAAATTTGGCTTTGGAAGTCGAATTCCTATGTGTTTCATGACGGTCATGAAGTTTAGTAATTAACGGCCTCAATTGATTTGACCTGGAGAATTAGCGGTCGAGATTCAATCGCAGGAGATCCAAGCAAGGAATTCCTGACAGGCCTTCAGGAAGAAGGTTTCAGAAATACTTCAAAGTCAAGCGTGAGGTTGAGTCCTAAGGGAGGATTCCAATGACACTATCCCAAAATAATGTGATCCTTCATATTGGCTAGATATTTTCCCAAACTTTGGATTTGTGAGAGGTGTTTTAGGAGAGCTCATTTGGAAGGTTGGGCATGTTTTGGTGTCTAATGAAGTCAGTCCGATCGAGGTAACTAATGCATAGTTTCGGGAGCTCGAGATGATCGTGGTCGTTGAGTGGCACAATTGTTGATCGTCTGATCTATCGAACAAACATGTTTCCTTGGAAAGGCCAAAGGCAGAGGAGAATTCCACATCAGATGACATGTCCTCAAGATTGGGCGAATCAGAGAATTCCATGTGGCAGTTGAGTGCATGGATTAAGTAAGAATGGTTCCTTGGAGCCTTCAGAAGAGGTTGGTTGGAAGGTTCATTTGGGGAGGAGGTTTCTGATGGATGAAGTCCAAAAGAGAAAGCCTGATAGGCTATCAGACTTCAGAGTTTGGAAGGGTCAACAAGAAAGGAAATCCCATTTCTGGTGGAGGTTTTCTGACAAGAAGAGTCCTATAGTGTTTTAGACTGCGGATTTCAGAGACATCCGCATACCCAACAATTTGGACTTCTGATGGGAAGAGTCTGAGAAAGGGAGAGCTATGACAAGTTGGTGGAGGTCTAACAATAGCTTGACAAGGCCAAGAAGATCAACGATTGGGATTAATCCTAATTTTAAGATCAACGATTTGGATCTATAGATTGTTACAGTACTAAATTAATGAATTTTCCATGAAAAAATTTAGTTTCTGAAGGTCTTAATCTTGCAGGGAATTTTTGAGGGCCTAAACAATGTTTTTAGAGAATCAATTTTGTACTAAATTGTTTCTAAAATGATATATCTTGGAGAGAGCTTTCCGACAAGCTAAATTGTTCGCCAAATGGAGTTTGTATGAGGGAGTTATAGCCAAAACAGTCAAGGGTAAAAATTTAGTACCGTATTTCTTTTAGAGGGCATAACTATTAGCTCATAACTTAGTTTGGGGCCCAGGGGAAGTCTATGGAAAGCTCATGGACTGCAGAAGTCATCCATGGAGCCATATTTGCGTTTTGGGTATCTAAAAATGTACTGGCAGAGAAAGAGTACATATGTAGCAGGTAGGGTTAAAAAGGGGAAAATGGTCAAAAATTTTGAAGACCATAACTTTATGCTCGGAACTCAGAATTGGGAAAATAAATAATCAATGGAAAGGTCTTGAGGAGGAGAATTCATCTACTAAATCAGAAAATTTTGCAGTCGACTCAAAAGAATGAGGACTCTCCACAACATTTAGAAGGCTAAAATAATTGAAGCTATGGGGGAAAACATGCCAACGATTTATACAACCTTGGACAACAATCAAGTAGAGTATCAATCCCCCGTGATTGAAGTGGAAGGTAAGACTGATAACTAGCCCATAACAATTTTAATTGATTCTAGAGCTAGTCATAGTTACATAAACTCTAACATTATTGAAAGATTTCACCTACAAAGGAGTAAGCATAAGATTTTTTTTTTTAGTTTAGTTAGCCACGAGGGCTAAACGAAAGATCAATGAGTTGGTTAAAGATTGTCTGATCGACACAAAGGTAGATGTGAACATTATACCGTTGGGTTCGTATGACTGTGTAATTGGCATGGATTGGTTGGAAAAAGACCATGTTGTCCTAGATTGTTACAACACGACAATAACTTGTCTTGACGAGGAAGGGAGGCATGAGAAGATTCAAGGCATTCCAAGAGTTGTAGCTATTAGAGAAATTTCAACCATGCAGCTAAAAAAGAGTTTCAGGAAAGGATGTCAATTTTTTGCAATGCACATGGAAGAGGCAACTAGTGATAAAGTGGAAAGTATTGAAGACCATCCAATCTTGAGGGATTTTGAAGATGTTTTTGGGGAAATCCCATTATTTCCACCAAAGAGAGTCATCGATTTCTCTATTGATTTGGTGCTAGGTGTTTCCCCAATGTCCAAGGCTCCTTACAGAATGGGCACACAAGAACTGAAAGAGTTGCAGATGCAACTAGAGGATCCTTTGAAGAAGGAGTACATACGCCCAAGTGTGTCACCTTGGGGAGCCCCAATTCTTTTTGTAAAAAAAGAAAGATTGAACCTTAAGGCTTTGTATTGATTTCTGACAGTTGAAGAAGGTCACTATAAAGAACAAATATCCCTTACCAAGGATTGATGATTTATTTGATCAACTGAAAGGTGCGATAATATTTTCCAAGATTGACTTGAGATTGAGCTATCATCAAGTGAGGATAAAAGAAGAAGATATCAACAAGATAACATTCAGAACAAGGTATGGGCATTATGAATTCACAGTAGTTCCATTTGGACTATCAAATTCCCCAACTGTTTTTATGTGTCCGACGAATGGAGTGTTCAGGGAGTATCTAGACAAATTCGTAATCATTTTCTTAGATGATATTATCATCTACTCTAAGTCTGAAGAGGAGCATGAGGAACATCTAAGAAAGGTGCTAAAGGTTTTACGGGAGCATAAATTGTATGCCAAGCTAAGTAAGTGCATTTTTTTTATCAAAATAAGATCCATTACTTGGGGCATATTATTTCAGTAGATGGGATAAAATTCGATCCTGAGAAGATAGAGTTCATTAGAAGATGGCCAACACCAAGAAATGTGATAGAGGTCATGTCGTTTATGGGTCTTGCGAGTTATTATCGAAGATTCATAAAGGGTTTTCAAAGATTGCAATCACAATCACTTATTTGCAAAAGAAGGGAGTGAATTTTGAATGAACACCAAAATGTAAAGAGAGTTTCCAACAATTGAAAAACATTTTGACAAGTGTGCCCATATTAAAGATTGTAGATCTAGATGAAGACTTTGTAGTGTGCATGGATGCATGCAAAGAAGGGCTTGGTGGAGTCATAAGTCAAAAAGATAATGCGGTATGCTATGAGTTCTGAAAATTAAAAGAGCATGAGAGAAATTATGCTACTCATGATATAGAGTTAACAACAATTGTACATGCATTAAAAATGTGGAGGCATCACCTCATGGGGAAGAGGTTTGAGCTAAGAACATAACACTGTGGTTGGAAATTTTTATTTGTACAACTGACACTAAATATTAGGCAAACTAGGTGGCTGAAATTTCTTAGTGAGTATCACTTCGAAATTAAATATATAAAGGGCAAGTGGCTAATGCACTAAGTAGAAGAGCTCATGAATTGCATATTTCAGCCATTAGCATGTACATGATAGATTTGAAAGATAAAATTCTTGAAGCAACAAATTCAGATCAACTTTATTTGTAAATAAAACAAAACTTACAATAAGGCAATTTACAACAAAAATTTAAAAAATATGAATTAAAAGAGGATGGAATCCTCTTGTACAAAGGCAAGGTGTATGTGTCAAATTCCATGGAGCTGAAAATTATAGTGTTGAGAGAAATGCATAATGTGCCATATGCTCGACACTTAGGATATCAAAAATCCATTACAACTGTAAGGTGCCAATACTTTTGGTCAGGAATGAAGAAAGAAGTGGCTAACTATATAGCTCGGTGTTTAGAGTGCCAAAAGGTGAAAACAGAGCACAAACATCCAGTGGGGCTATTACAGCCATTGCCCATTCCAGAATGGAAGTGGGAACTGATTACAATAGATTTTATTACAAAGTTGCCCCAAACAGTGAAGCAACATGATTCCATCATGGTGGTGGTGGACAAATTGACTAAGAAAACACATTTTATTCATGTGAAGACAACTCACAAGGCAACAAACATTGTAGAGATTTACTTGAAGGAAGTTTTCAAGCTACATGGAGTGCTTAAGGAAATAGTTTTAGACAGAGATTCCAAGTTTACATGTAAATTTTGGCAAGGTTTGTTCAAAGGATTTGGGACAAATCTGAATCTTAGTACAACGTATCACTTAGAATTAGATAGGAAAACAGAGAGGACCAATAGGATAATTGAAGACATGCTTAGAATGTATGTGATGGATCAACCATCAAAATGGGAAAACTATATCCACTTAGTGGAGTTTGTTTATAATAATGGGTATCAAGCCTTATTAAAAATGGGTCCATTTGAAGCTTTGTATGGCAGGAAATGTAACACACTGGTGAGTTGGGATAACCCAACAGAGAGAGCCATGATTGGGCCAAATTTGTTAAAGGAAATGGAAGAGAATATATCAAGGATCGGGCATAAATCAAAGGTTTCCCAAGACATGCATAAGAGTTATGCAGACAAGAACATAGTCTTTAGAGATTTTAAAGTGGGGGAACATGTTTTCCTAAAAGTTAAAGCAGAAAGAAGTTCGATAAGTTTGGGTTGTTGCTCGAAGTTGGCAGTAAGATATTGTGGGCCTTTTGAAATATTAGAAAAGATAGGGCCATTTGCATGCATGCTAACATTGTCTACATCCATGAGAGTGCATAATGTATTTCATGTGTCATTATTAAAGAAATATGTGATTGACCCTAACCACATAATTGATTGGATTGTGATCTAGGTGGAGCATGAAGGGGATTTCCGGGTGGAACCAGTATGCATCCTGGACCAAAAAGTCAAAGTGCTCGGGAACAAATCCATAAGGATTGTAAAGGTTCAATGGACCTGCTACGGTCATGAAGAGTCAACATGAGAGCATGAAGAATCCATGTGGGAGGAATACTAACAATTTTTTGTCGATTTTGAAAGAAAAAATAGATGTTGAAAATACAAGACTCCATTTTTGGGCAGCTAGTTACCGGAACCACATCTTTGAAATTCTTGGTCGCCTATGTTGATAGGCTTGATAAAATAATGGTGCAACCCAATGGACTAAAGGCAGTGAAGGGGGCACATTCCTTGGGTCAGCAGGTGGAGAAGAATGAGAGATTATGGTTGGGACTGCTATTGGAGGGTAAAGACTGCATACTTTTATTTTATTTTATTTTTCTAAGTATTGTGATGTAAATTTATATATGTATTTCAGCATGGTGTTGTGCATCGGGGATGATGCACAATTGTAGGGGAAGGGGAATGTAACATCTCCACTATAATCCTCAGTTTAATTAATGCATAATGTAGATATAAATGTGGCTATGGCCAAGCAATGTAAATGCAAAATGTACTTTCTGAATTTTAAATAAATATAATTTAATACCAACTGTTGGGATATGGACAAAGATGGAGGTTGATTAATTCATGAGAGAGGATGAATTCCTAGAGAGTGTCCAAGAGGGGTCCAAAGGGAAATGATTTATGGGTATTGATTCAAACCCACATTTCTGAATTTTATTATCATTTGGAGAAAACTTCTATTTTTATGGTTGAGTGTATGAGAGCTCAATCATTGAATACCTGTCATAGGGTGGGTTTGAGAGTCACATCCCATAGTTATTGGAGAGCATGGGGTTGAGGTACAATCAACATTGGGCAGCGTGAGTAGTCATCTATCATGGGGAAAGAGAGGAAATGTGTATGGGTAGTAACATGTAGTTTTACACAGAGAGTTTTACATGAACAACAAGTGGAAAAACATGAGAGAAGAGATTGGGAGATGGAACAAAAAGGTTGGGTGAATTCTGGAGCATGATGGAGCGTTTTTTGAGCATTTTGGAGCTGGAATTTGAAGAGCCAGGTTGTCAGGCATGAAGAGTGAACTATTGGGTGAGTTGCACTGTATCAACAAGTGTTTTTTGTTGGTTTTGTTGTATTTTTTCCTAGCAGTGAGTTCCCTTGAGTTCCCAACTGAGAGATTCCTAGCTACATATGCTAAAGAGACCTTGATAAACTAATGGGACACTTGATGGAATGAAAGTGGTGAAGGGGTACATTCCTTGGGTTGGGAAGGTCAAGAGGAAGAGAGCTGGAGGAAATTTGAGATAGTTGTAGGAGAAAACCAATGGGTTGTGTGATATGGAGTTGTGAGGGACTGAGAGAGGCACCCTTTATTTGTGGATTCCTAGCCCCGGTTCTAGGATGACTTGTTGTTGATATTTGGAAAAAACAAGTCTATGGTTGGGTGGAACATCCTTCCCAAGCAGTTGGTTGCACAAATGTTTTATAAAAGATAAGTGTTTATCTATTTTGTTGAGTTATTTATGATTTCATGGCTATGCATTTACTCTGTGAATGATAATGGTTTTATATGTTGTTATAGACGTTTTATCAGTAGCATTTATGCTTTCTTAGAGTGTTGTAGATGCATTTAATTATGGGCATAAAAAATTAGTTGAATATGTGTTTAAATCGTAGCTGGTAAGCTACATGAATCGATTAGCAATAGAAAATTGTGTTTTATATGTATTTCCACAAGTAATGTTCCTTGGTTGAGCTGGGGGATGTAACAGATTTGAACCCAACTGAGGAGAGTAACAACTTTTCCTCACAACCACTTGAGCTACACCTAATTGACATAATAATGACATTTTCTATTATACACACAAGGCCATTTACAACAATTTGACATCACTGAACTTAATTTATAGTATAGATGCATAATTATGCCCTCTTCTTTGGAAACGATGGTTGTAATAACCTTTAAATCTTCATATGAATATTTTCCATACAACTCATAATGCACTCCTAAGCCAATGCTAATATATAAACTGGTATCTTCACCAAATAAGCAAAAATTCCTCATTTACAATAATAATTAGAAGCATTTGTCATCAACATACAACAATACAAACCAAGTTACTTATATCCTAGAGGATGCACTTAGGAAAATAGCTCTAGGGATGCATTTTTCATCCCAACCATAGGCATTAGCTAGTGTAGGTTCCACCCTTGTGCCGAGAAATGAAATAAGAAGGGTGAATTCATTGGCTATGGCTCAAGGTCCTCTCACTCAACTCAATATCTAAATATCACATGCAAATAATTAACCTCTCAACCCATTCATACTACATCAGTGCCACTCATCGACCTCTCTTCCCCCTCAACCTTGCACAACATAGGGAATGAGATCCCCTTTTCTGTTAAATAGTCCCCCGAGCTACCACCCTTCCCTCTAGTGCTCCAGTACAAGTTGGTCAAGGAGTCTCTACTCCTAGGAAACATGGATCTCAATTGTAAATTCCTTTCATCTTTTACTCAACAATTACCCATGAACTCAGTCATGGTTTTCACATGGTTTTCATGGAAACTAACTAGGCAACATATCCCATTGGAACCATGCACTCTTTAGTGCCATCACTAACATACCATTGACATAATGAATGAATCTCCCTCAAAGGTAGAGNAATTACCCATGAACTCAGTCATGGTTTTCACATGGTTTTCATGGAAACTAACTAGGCAACATATCCCATTGGAACCATGCACTCTTTAGTGCCATCACTAACATACCATTGACATAATGAATGAATCTCCCTCAAAGGTAGAGCGAATTCCTTCCCCAAGGTTTGCATGAACAATAGGCTTGCATGGAGAGCATGTGCCTTTCCATAAAACTTGGGAAATAAAACATAAGGCACATAAGACAAAAGAATAGGAAGGCTTGGGAGATAAACACTTGGAAACAATAATAATACATTATTCTTGACTCTCCCCTACTTCTTCACTTATTAGTTCATTACCCCTATGGTGTTCCTAGGGAGTTATAACCCCAAGTGCACCTTATTATTAGTTTTATTATTATTTTATATTAATTCCAAATTAATCAAATGGTAAATCACTTACCAAACTTACCACATACTTACTCATTATGCTCATGCTGATAGGGGGTATTAAAATACCTATGGTTTGTTGGTTCATCAGTGCAAGGTCTAGATGTAGACCAAGGTGAAATAATTGGAGGGCGGGGGGGGGCATGTTGTAATATTGGATACCCAATTAATAAAATTTGAGGGGGACAAATGTTTCTCCCATGTCCATTGGATGTAGCTTGGGTGGTTGGGAGAAATGATTGTTACCCTCCCCACCCAGATTCAATTCCTTATGAGTGACACATTGTGCCCTTAAATGGGTATATAAGATGCCCCTGTTGTTGAGCCTCCAATATTCTGAAAATACTCAGCCTCCCTATGTTCTCTCGCGGATTTCGGGGGGGGGGGTTCCGTGAACGTAGCGAGCACCGATATCCGATGTCGTGAACCACATGAAAAAAAAAGTGTTTCTCCCATAATAAATTTAAAAGGGAAAATGTTAGGTTAATCTTGACTTGGTAAAAGAGTGATTATGATAACCTCAATTCAATTAATGATGAATTTACCATAGATATTTTACGGGCCCATGGTATTCGCACATGGTATTAATGTGATTAATCCTATTTAAATGCTTAGCATACTCCATTGTAAAATTCCTCAAGTGGCTTGCTCTTTGGCCATCTTGGTCGAATTGGCCAAGGTAATAATAGATATCTATTTGGTGATGGTTTTCTCGATAAAGGATTTCCAAGGTAAATCTCTTGTGTAGATTTTTGTGTTTATTTTTCTTATCTCATAGTGCTCATTTTTTAATAGGTTCAATACAGACATCTTGGGAGGAATCTAGTAGACATTGTAATGAGGTTGGGGTGGATTGGGTTGTATTGTCTAATCTGGCATGTCTGACCACACATAGATGAAGACACTTGTGGAGGGCAACATGGCGAATGACATCATTGTCTATATATTAATGGTGGAGTGTTGGAAGAGTGAAATTTAAATTGTTCAACCATCTTTTGTGAGCATATGGATACATTGTAGCAATCATATTAGGCACAATAATTAAATTGGTATGACTTCCCCAATATGATGTTTGAGCAATAGATTAGGTTAAAATTACAAGAGACAATGCATTTATCGAAAGGTCCAATGGTAAAAGTAAGGTCACATTTTTGAGAGACCAATAACTATTGACCTCCCTCATTGACTCGGTCATGATGATATGGTGTATTGTGAGTGGTTACAAGGAGAGACAAGGCTTTGACCAACACTAAAGAGACAAAGTTATTTTCATTTCCATTATCTAAAAGGCGACATGCTATGTGATGTATCAATTATGGGTAAAGAACCATTCTTAATATGTAGGGCGATAATCATGTGCCATGATGACTAAGTTGGGATTTGGTTTGGTGGGGTTATCCACATATACCATTGATACGTTGCTAGGGGAAGAAGATGGAGCAAGTTGTGATCTAGAAAACAATGTTTTCACAGGTCTTTGGTGTTACAATGTGCAACACTCAATGATAGAATGAGTCATGCTCTTATGGAAATTGTAACACTGACTTGGGTGTTGAGGAAAAGAAGGTGGGGTTTTGTCGAAGAGTTATGAGGTGGGAAAAGTGATGGAAAAATGAGTGGATCTACTCAGAGAGAAAGGTTTATTTCCCAATTTGTATTCCAATGCCAAGGCTCCTTGAAATGAAAGAGACAAAGTAGAACTAGTAACAATAGCCACTTCATGACATAAAGAAGGTAATGAACCATAATTATATATTATAGTATGTTCTCGTTCTGCATCTACAATGCCATGCTGGACACGAAGTCTGGAAAAGAGCGTAATGCATTATTGAATTGTTTGGCTTGAAAGTTATTTGAGTCGTAGTCGGCTTGCCCAAAGACCTTCACAATAACTAGGAGGATAAAATTGTTCTTGAAGTGCTACACAAAAGGTAAGCCATGTGGTACTTGCTCTGAAGTTGGTGGGTGTGGTTGCATCGTCATTAAATTCGATGCATAAAGAGGACTTCCCTTCATCTTTAACTTTCTCCCACCAATGAGTAGCAAGCCCTTTTAAATGAAAAGCTACTAAAGTGATCTTGGATGGTTCAATAATCTTTGATTGAGTGTTGAAATCGACTCACATTGTTCTGATCAATGAGTCCACCTACTCTCTATCAAATATGCAAACAAATTCAGGGAGATTCACACGTGAATGCCAATGTAAATCATGGTTGGAAGTACTAAACTTGAGTATTATCTATCTTCATAGTTTTCCCTTTCTCAACAAGTGACTAGAGAATCTATTCCTACAGATCTGTTGTTGATTTTGCATGAGTGGGAGAGATTGCATTGTCATTCTTCTAGTTAGGAGCCATGTGAACCCTTGTGAGCAAGGGCATGGAGTGTTGTAGTGTTGCAAGTTGCGTGTTGTCGGAAGGAGGGACTATAGATGTCCACAGTAGGTGGGATATGAGCCCAACACTACCCCTATTTTTTTTTTGGAGCTAAGGTATTAGATCCCTGCTTGTGACATGTTATGAAAGCTTGTAAGAGGGAGATGATCCTTGTTGTTTGGCTATTGAAAATGTAGATTTTAACCTTGTACAATATTTACTGCAAACATATTTTCAGTAAAAGAACAAAAAAGATACAATGGCAAATATAAACATTACACAGAGATTTTTCCCCTGGAAACCCAAACCGGGAAAACCAACATATTCTATATTCATTCATGGTGTTACATTGTTTACAATACAATATACATATAGGAGCCAACGACATCCAAAACCCTAACCCAATGACTTGGATTAGTCAACAACCCTAATTCCTTAATCGAAAATAGAAAACCATCAGCAAAGAAACCATGTGTCAAAAAACCACCTAGATATGTGACACATTTCCCAAGGCATAATTTTTTTTCTCGGGGGCGTTGCCCCCGAACCCCCACATGGGGGGATTCACCCCCCTGCGCACTCGACACAACGCAAACACTACTACTCGTGCAAAGAATATAACACATACCCAACAAAAAATTGTAGGGAGTGGATCCCTATTTGAGAGAGGTTGCAAAGCCCTATAGTGGGAGAGGATCCCTATTTGTGAGAGGATGTAGAAGTATGGAGCGTGCTACTCTAATACCACATGATACAGTAAAAAAAAATGCAAACATTTTTACTCACAAATGTGTTGAGAGAAACACACATTCCTTTTATAACTCGTCCTTTTTGTAGGCAACATACAATAAAAATAGGAGATGGCCATAATAAAAGTTGGTTGTGTCTCCAAGGTACGAGCACAACACCGTCGATGTGAAAGATGTGTCGAAGTTGAACATTGAAAAGGTTCGTCCAATCGGGACCCAATGATGAGAGATCCTGTTGAATGCGAGATGACTGCCAATGAGGCTAACGATCATCACGGTATACAATAAATGCTAACAACGCAAGATAATAAAATATAATAGACTCCAACAATGATAATAATAACTATTAATAGGCTCGTCGTATTCATAGTTGATTAAATCTCTTTTACAAAAGAAGGAGAAACCTAGAACGTAATTATTAAAGTGCTCAAATGTGGAACTCCTTAGTTCTTGTATCATAATGATTGTGTGACTTTAACTTAAAAGATAATGTACACGATTTAATATTTGTGTGCCTTTATTGTCTGGATGCTTATTGAGATTAATTACTTTGAAACCATCCATTTTGGAGATGGTCCTTCAGAAAAATATTTCACCATGTTTTTTTTTCTTTTTCTTTTTTAATGAAACATGCAAATGACTTAATGTGTCTTATTTTTTTAATGAAACATGCAAATGACTTAATGTGTCTTATTTTTTTAATGAAACATACAAATACCCAATGTACAATGTAGTTCATTTACAACTTTGCATAATGTAGTTCATTTACAACTTTGCATGTAGATGTGATTTTTTTGGAGCTTCTTGTTTTAACTTCAACTTCTAATTGCATGGAGGACTTAACCGTGATATCCTTTAAACTCATGAGAATTTGGTTTCCTTCCCATAACATTATACCCTTGCAATGTATTTTCTATTTGATGAACAAATTGTAAAAGTTAAATTACGTTAAATTACTTAGTTACCTTTTAAAGAAAGGGTATGAGTTCAATTACTAAATTCAACGAGTCACTAGGAAAATTAATAATAATAATAATATAATTTAATGTCACAATTTAATTAGATCTTAAATTGACATATAAGATTTTTTGTTTGGGAAAAATAGATCCCTTCGTGTAATTTGATTTGATTACTTAATCTATGAAGAAATGACAAATATTAAATATCATATTTAAGCTTATCTTTTATATTATAAATGGTCTTATGTTTATTGCAATGAAGTGTTTTGTTTTGTTTAATATAACATTATTGGTTCCATCGAAGGCAATACTACTGGGATCGATTTTGGTTGAACTTTTTTGACTTTACAATCAAGGGCAATGTATTTATGTATTTGTTATGTTTGTCTTAAGTTTACAAAATATATTTATTATTTTATTTTGTGATGCTTTATAATAAGATTTCAAAATTTTCAATTTTATAAAAAAATATTTATTTCTATTTTCATTGGAGGTTCAAAAGTAAGATATTAAAGAATGGTAAATTTGTGATTAAAATGTTGTCAGGACCTTTCAAGATGTTATAAGGGATGCTTTTCAAAAAAAACACATTTTTTTTCCAAAGGGCATTAATGTTTCTCTCATTCCCCATATCACATCACTCGATATTGTTGTTCACAATTTGTTCACTACATTCTTTTGATAGCTTTCTACAGTGTTGCAACTTCTATTGTCTAGGGCTCCATCTTCTTTACATTGACTCTGATTGGTCCAATGATGTTGATGACTAGAAATCTACTTTTGGATATGTGTTTCATCTTGGTTCATGTCTGAATGTTTGGTGATACAAAAAGCAACAAGCCATTGCACTATCCACCATTGAGATTGAGTACAAAGGACCAACAAATGCAACTACAAAAGCAACTACAAAAGCAGTTTGGTTTCATAAATTAATGGATGAGCTTGGACTTTCTCAGAAGAATTCATCCACAATGTATTGTGATAATCAAAGTACAATCTAGGTGGTTAGTAACCCAATTGTGATAATCAAAGTACAATCTAGGTGGTTAGTAACCCAATTGCACATGAAAAAACCAAGCATATTGAGGTTCATACACACTATTTCAGCTAGGTTGTATAGGAAGATGTGATATCCCTTTAGTATTGCAGGAAAATGATTAGATTGTTTATATCTTCATGAAGTCGTTAAAGGAGGCCAAAAATTTTCAAACTCGAGTATATGGTGGGATTTCAGAATGTTGTCATTAAGGGGGGATGTTAGAATATGTGCAAACTCAAATTATCAAGCACTTTGGGGTTAATGGGACCACTTGACTGGAATTTGACCAATCTTGGGAGTCATAATTCAAGGGAGGTTGTTATAACACTTAAGGAAGACCAAATGTATAGATAGAGGAGTCATTTGATTATTTGAGATGTATTGACTTGGAGTTTTCTCCTCTTGAGGTGTGTTGAGTATTACTACCTCTTAAGTTCTTGAGATTCATCAATATGTGATATAATACGATTTGATGATATATTGCATTCTTCACGGTATTTTTCAATTTCCACTGTACATTCTTTGCATCTCTTTCTTTATTTTTTTGTGGGGAGTTATTGGGTTGATCATGGAACCTGCCATTAAATTCCAAAATGGATTTGTTCACAAAATCACTAGATAAATGTATTCAAAACCTAGAAAAAACTATTTAAAATGAGCAAATTAGCAATGCTTACCAAGTGTTCAATTGAGCCACAATTAAGAGGCAAAACATTGTCAATGACTACATAGTCTCTCATTGGCAGGTATGATATGAAAATAAAGGACAAATAACATATCCCTACTACAAATTTTGGGTTTACAACCAAAAGCAAAACCATGGTAGACTGTTAACTTTATAAGACCAAACACCACTATCCTTACTACCTCTGAGACTATATTTATAGTTGGGGTTGAAAATAGAATGTAGGGTAACATATAAATAATCTCGTGCTCTGAAATGTGATGATATCCCTTGAACAAAAAAATCTGACAATTATCGACCATCAATCAAGGACAATTACTTAGGCTTTGTCACTAGAACTCCAAGTATTTCGTTGGGGATTTGTTCCTTGGAGTCCCCATTGTTTTGGATGATGCTATACATTCAACATGTCCAATAATGCTAATTTCTTTTGTAAAAAAAAAAATTGGGTGGTGGGGGAGTTACTCCCAGCAAGAACATAGTCAAAGGAGGCCAATCGAAAATGGGCATCATCCATAGTCAAGGCATGCAGTTAAATCGTGGGACAAGCCCGTCATATATCCTTGGACGCATTTAATGAAACCTAGGATGGGAGGACCAATGTCCCCCCTAGACACCAATGAGTCATAACTTGAGATCTATCAATTGTTATTCTATAGGGTAATTTTCAATATAAATAAATTTTGTTGATTTAATACACTTTTTTCATCATTCAATATACTATGCAATTTATTATATGTAAACCATCCACTAATTTGTACATAAACCATTCACTAATTTGCACACAAATGACCCTCGAGTGTAGTAGGTTAGAATTGATTTGATTTTTATTTGCATTTGTAATAAGATGTGAAGCCAAGGTGGAATAGATGATGGATTTGAAGACACCATTTGTTAAGGTTGATGTGGAAGAGGAAGTATACATGGAATAACCTTAAGCAATTCAAAGTTAGTTGAGAGTAAGAGTTTGCATGCCAACTTAAAAAGTCATTGTATGGATTGAAGTAGTCACCAAGGTAATGGTTTCAAAAGCTTTAGGGATTCATACTAAAGTAAGGCTTTAAGAGGAGCTCTCTAGATCAATATATATACCATAAGTTTTGTAATGGACACACAATGATTATTTTCTTATCCGATGACAACAAAGAAGGATACGATTTGGGTTGTTGTGTGCACGAGTCTTTTTGGGATTTTTTCCTTTTTTAGTACATTTATTGTCAATCTTGTCTCGTTGATTGGCCTAAGTTGTCCATATTGGCTCATTGGCTTTGCCATAAGACTACATGGCACTATAAATGGCTTCCCTTGGGCTCAATAACAAATTTATTGATTTACATATTGTTGAAGCTGACAACACAAACCCTATTGATGGTAGCATTAATGATGGTACCATCCAAAGTATCGAGGAAAGTTACGTCTAAGGTTTACTGTGAAGTAATTTTGCACCAAGAAACTCCTATTGATATTTGATGAATATGGAAATGTTTGTGTTTCATTTAAACAAAAAACTCTTTTAGATTATCTTGTTTGTAAGTTTCCTCTTGAAACCTTCATTAAGGGTTACAAAGGTTTGCGAATCCCATGGGTGGCATGTTCTCAACACCAAGAGCCCAATTAAATGCTTCTTCCTATTTGTGTTTGTTGGTAAAGCTCACGTTCACAATATTATTACCCATGATCCTTGGGTATGTGAGAATACCTTTGTTTAGCCCTATGGGAGGAGGGTTTTTCAATAGACTAGATGACCCAAATTTCTTGCTAGTGTGGGTATAGTTTCCCAATCTTCCATTTTAGTTTTAGCCTTTCCTTGAGCACATTTTTGCACTCATTAGAGGGTTTATATGCCACGAGCCTATGTGTGTTTTGAACCCTAGGCCTCCAAAAAGGATTTGCCTTTGTGTCACCCTCTCTAAAGATCTAAAGGAATTTGTCCTTATCTAGGTAGCAAATAAAGTAATGAAATAGTCAGTCAAGTACATCAACTTGGGAAACACACATTTCTATTATGAGGGTCTAGACCACAAAATCTACTACCATGCTTTCATGGTTCAACCTAATCACTAGGCAATGTCTATCTCTCTCACACACACTACTCGAGCCCATAACAATTCTCAAACCAAAAATGATATTGATGGTGAATAGATGCAAGTAATTTTCAATAATAATCAAGGAAAAAAATATACTTCAAAGGCCATCGCTACCAAAGCCCTTGCAGTTGAGGGCTTTAATTCAAACAAGCCCTTCTCCTATTGTAGACAAATTGGCGGTGTTCCCTACTTTAGCTTCTTCCTCGTGACATGGAGGTTGTAGTGCATGATTCCTTACCCACTTTGTTAAAAATCCCATTATTTGTGAGGTGTATGATGGCTCTCAAGATTGTTCCTAAGGATTTCATGTTGGACCATTAGTTGTATACAAGGTTGAAATCTCCTGAAACTTCATATGCTTTCGAAGTTTTGGATGGGCTTGGAGGTGATGTAAATAAGGAGGAGATGGAGTACATTCCAATTGAATCTTAGTGAGTGTTTCTTCATGGAATGTTCAAGGCTTATCAAACCCCAATATAAAACACATAATCAGATAGATTAGGACCATGCTTAGTGAGTAAATTATTCTTTATTTACAACAAGTTAAAATTATTGATTTCTTGTTGAGAATGCTTTTGTTAGAATGTTGTTTATTTCTCATCTAGTCATGATAAAGGTAGGGGGAGTTTCCACCCCGATGTCTTCTTATTCAATGACAATTGTTGCTGGGTTGGGGACATATCCTGCTCATAACTTGTTTGGAATTTTAAAAATCTAGATAGTTGTCTACTTAAGTTCGTTAATATCTATGCATCTACTGATGTGAATGAAAGGGTAGCTTTTTGGCAATGGATTGTTAATGAGTCGTTAGAGGCTCCCTAACTTTTCTGTGGTGACTTTCACATGGTGGAAAATCAAGAAGATAAGGAAGAAATGTAATCCATGTGATTTTCAAAGGGGAAAAAAAGCTTGTTTTGCATTAAAAAATCCATGCTAGGGATGTATGATCCTAACAAATTTCAACATTGAGATTGCTAAAGTATGGTTTACTTGGAATAACTTTTGCAAAGGCCCTAATAAAATCTAAAAGGTTAGACCAAACCATGTTTTATCAACAAAATTTCTTTATTTTGATAATGTTGGGTAGCCTATCCAAGTCCTAAGGGATGCCTCCCTTTGAAATAATCAATTGATATGGTTTTCTATTTCTCGAGGGTCCAAAAATATGAGGATGCATAGTACTCTCTTCATTTGAATGTATCACAACTAAAAACACAAGTTGCATCACTTGAATTAAAGTAATTTGGAAATACTTCCACCTATGGATCCTATGGTGCGATGTTTCCATATCTTGAATTGTGCCTGCAGTCTTACTCCATGGTTTTTGCTATTAGACCATTGTTCGTGTTAGGGGTCATAGAGTTGTCAAAGAGGAGTTGCAATATGTTTCCCTCCTATTGTAAAAATAGGCAACCCATGTGATGGAAAAAAACAATTTTGAGCAATAGAACTTTACAATTTTCTGAAAGTGGATGAGGTCTATCATAGCGAAGGGACCCAACTTAAAGCTTGATTACAGTAGTTCAAGATAGACAACATGTCTACAAAAGACTTTTTCAAAGCCCCAATGACCAAATAAGCTAGGAATAAAATTGCAGTACTCAAGATAATGGTTGGTCGCTTTAGTGACCAAGAGGAAATTGAAAATGAGTTTGTCAACCACTATGTAATGGTGTTTCGAATCTAA
>ML797744.1:236998-287072 GCA_009831015.1 Picea engelmannii
ATACTCACATGCTACCAAGTATAATACTTTTCAAAGACTGCTTCCTCAACTATAGTGTTTACTTGTAATGGGGTAGTTATCAAATTTATCATGTGCAAATTTGAGTCTTATCAACTTTAATCAATCAAACCTGGAACCTGGAGTCTTTGCTGATTTTTCTATGAGCAAGGTTAAGCATGAAGTTCATTCCACTTTTGCATTTTACTTAACCATAACCAATAATGTTGCAACAACCAAGATCACAAGAAGAAACACCATGCACAAGAACACAAGAAGTATCTTGGGAAACCCTTCTCAACAAGGGAAGAAAACCCAGCCAAAATCCTTTGCTATATTCTTCAAGAGAAAGACCTTCACCAAAACCTAGCACACAAGAGGGTGCTCAAACCCTAGAAGACTAGCGCCCAAGAGAGGTGCACACTTTTCCCAAGAAGGTGTACTTGCTGAAATTTCCAAACTCACATGAAAGATATGATTCCTCAATGGGGAATTTACCTTTACTTATACTAGACTGAACTTGTCAACAGAAGTGTCTATTGGCACAACAGGGCCGACCTCACTAGCTTATAATATAATTAATATTAACCAGATTAATTATCTTTTACATTAATTACCAGTCACATTAAGGTGGGGCCGACTTGTACCCTTTACATTACAATTAGGGTTACAGGTAGGTCTGACTCTTGATCAATATAGCAAGGGATCTTATACACCCACTAGTGCTCATCCACTAGGGGCACATCCATAGGGATGTCCATATCACTGGCTCACTGCATTACACAGAAGAACCACTTCTTCACTAGTGCTCAACCATTAGGATCACGTTCACCTGTGCTCGTCCTCAAGCACGTTCACTCAACAGATCTTCTTTCCCACTGCATTACAAATGAGAGTCATCTAGAGTTTCTCGTCAACTCTTCTACTTAGAGGAGGCTAATACATCATCTTCATTTCTGTTCTCATGACGATGCACCCAACACTTTGGGATTTCACACGTTCACCTTGTGCTCAACCACAAGCATGTCCAACTCAACAGATCTCCTTTTTCATTGCGTTACACAGGAGAATCATCTGGAGTTCTTCTCAACTCTCTGTAAGGAGGAGGCCGTCTCTAAGTTCCAGCTCTGTCTCAGATAGGAACCACACACCCCTCTCAGGGGCTTTCTCTCAGGTTTGTAAACTGGAGAATATCTCACATAGCTGCAATCATCAAAATCTCTCAGGTTTGTAAGCTGGAGAATGTCTCACATAGCTGCAATCATCAAAATCTCTCAGGTTTGTAAGCTGAAGAATGTCTCACATAGCTGCAATCATCAAAATCTCTCAGGTTTGTAAGCTGGAGAATGTCTCACATAGCTGCAATCATTAACACTCCCTCTCAGCTAGGTAGGCATTCTTCATCATGCCAAGTCTCACACAGATGTACTTTGAACTTTGTTTTGGCTGGAGTCATCAACACTCCCTCTCAACTAGGGAGGCATTCTTCACCAAGTTAATTTGGTGAAGATGTCTGCAATCTGCTCATGTGGAGGAAGGTACTGCATGTGTACTATTTTCCTTTGCATCATATCTCTGATATAAGGATATTTCATCTCATCGTGTTTCGATCCATCAGGAAACACTGGGTTCTCAAATAGCTTTACACACGACTCTTAGTTATCATCATAGGATCCATCTCATGGTCAAGTGAATCTGTCAAAAGCTTGTGAAGCCATATGGCTTCTCAAATTCAATGCTATATACTCTGCTTCTGTGGTACTCAAGGCCACAGAGTTTTGTTTCCTGCTGCATCAGGAAATCATGGCAAACTTCACGGTAAGACAACAACCGGATGTGCTCTTCTAGTCCACTATACTCTCTGCTTAGTCTGTATCGACATATCCTACAAACTCAAGTTCACACTGGAGGCATATCTCAGGCCATATCCAACTGTGCCTCGTATATATATCTTAATACATGCTTTACTGCTATCCAGTGAGTCTGTCTCGGCTGACTCATGGATTGACTAAGCACATTCACTGCATCAAATGAATTAGGTTTGTTGTTAACCAGATACATCAATGATCCAATCAAATGTGGATCAATCTCGTCTGAATCATCATTATGTTCTTCAAATCCATCACAGTGGTTTTGCATTTTGTCATACTGAACTTCTTTTAATATTTCTGCTGTATGTTTTCCTTGACTTAGGAAAAATGTCATCGGTCCTCTGTCATACTTCTTGTCCCAAGAAGTGGTGCATCATACTCATATCCTTCATCTCGAAATCAAAAGTCAAGGCTTGCTTGTATCTAACAAGAAGGCTTTCTGAACAAGTCATCAAAATCAGGCTCTTGTCACCAACACTGTAATAATATAGGTTTTGATCAACAACATTCTTGCTGAAACCCAAACTCATCAAGAATCCATCCATCTGATATAGTTTCCAACTCATGGATGGTAATACGGATGGAAGTGTATCGGGTTTACTGGATCAAGTGTCTCATCATAGACAACTTCCTCTGTTTGTGAGAAACCTCTGGCTATAGATCTCGCTTTGTATTTCTCGACACTTCTATCAGCTGAATGCTTGATCTTATAGATCCACTTGGAAGTCATCACAGACTTCCCTTCTGGATTCTGAATAATATCTTATACATCATTCTTTAAGATATACTGGTATTCTTTTGTTATGGCATCTTGCCATACTTATTTCTCTTTTTGTTTCTCCAATGAAGTGGCTCATGAGTCATGACTGAAGGATAGTTTTGAAAACTCTTTTGCTTTCTCAAGGTGTCCCTTAAGGGACTTATATGTCTCTCTGTCTTCTAGCAGAGTTTTGTAGATCTCGGGCATGCCTTTTATGCCCCACTGTAATATCTCTGGTTTATATCAACTGGAGCAACTGGATTAGTTGGAATAATGTCTGTCTCCCTCTGAACTACTGAAGGGGGAGAAGGTATTGTCTCACTGTCAATCTCCATCTGAGATTCTCTGGGTTTGTTGAATGGGTATCTCTTCTTTAAGGACAACATCTCTACTTGTCTCGCATAATATTCAATCAAATATGGTTTGGACTCCCGTACCAGGGATAATGGTCCAAGTCTTTGAGGGCTCCCATACTAGGGATACTATCCTTCATTTATTTAAAAATGCAATCAACTATAAATTTAGAGATCAATTGATTTACCTGGTTTGTAGTCATGCTTTTAGAGGAAGTACTTCTCCTCTCTTTTATCTTCATTCTTTTGAGGTGGATTTGGATCAATGTCAGCGGTAGAAGCATATTGTCTTCCCTTCTTCCTGGTTGGATAGTTTCTTGCATAGTGTCCATATTTGTCACATCTGAAGCACTGAATTTCTGAAACATCACTTCTTTGATAACCTGGATTTGATGAAGACTTTTCATCTTTGAATGTTTGTCTGAAATTTCTTTTGAATTTTCCTCCTTTCTTTGTATGAAGTGCAAGAGCATGGTTTTCTTCTGAGGAGTCTTCCACTCCTCTATTTCTAAGTCTAAGTTCTTCTTGAGTACAATCCGTCCATAGACGATCAAAGGTTGGTAGAGCTTTTCTTCCACTGATACTTTGAAGAAAAGGCTCCCACTGTTTTGGAAGGTTGTTGAGAGTGGTTAAGACAAGTTCTCTATCAGACATGATTTCTTCAATGGTTTCTAGCTGTTCTTTAATCTTTGATATCTTCATAAAGAAGATGGCAACTGTGTCACCTTTCGTCATCTTGGTACTTTGAAGTTGGCTCTTCAAGGTAAGAGCTCTGAGGGTGTTGTCACTTTCAAACATTTCCTTTAATGCTTCATACATATCATAAGCTGTCTTCAGGTTGGCAATACGAGGTAAGAGATGATCTTTTAATGAGTAGATGATTAATTTTCTTGCTTTGACATCTTCTTCCTTTCTTATCTTCTTCTCTACATTTGTAGCTGTGTCTGGTAAGGTTTTAGTTACCACATCCAAAAGGTCATCTTCTTCAAGGGTGACTTGAAGCCTTGATTTCCAGGAGCTGAAGTTGCTTGCTCCATCAAGCCTATCTTCTACTAAGGCTTTGTTCATTTGTTTGGTTTCTTCAAACTCTCGCCAACTGGATTTTGAAAACCCAATGATTAGGTTGAATTAGTACCTTGGATTTGGACTTATGACTGCCAATAATCAACTTGATAGTGTCACATAAATGCTTGATAAATTAAGAAAAATGTTTCTTCAAGAAGTTCCAAAAATCTAAGATCAAGATTCTGCAGGAAATTTCGGTACCCTAGAAACCCTAGGGCCAAAAACTCAAAATCCTCGGAATTTGATTTTGAAGGTCTCTGGAGATGCGCTGAGGAGGACCGTACAACTTGGTCCAAGTTTTAGCTCCAATGTCCACTTATAAAGAGGTGAAAGGGATGATCAACTGAGGGCCGTATGGATTTCTGCAAAAACCCTAGAGGCCGTACAAAACTGTAGAAGGAGGACGGTTTAGCCTTTTGAAAGCTTGTGCAGGGGTTCTTCAAGACCTATGCTCTGATACCATGTTGATTTTTCTATGAGCAAGGTTAAGCATGAAGTTCATTCCATTTTTGCATTTTACTTAACCATAACCAATAATGTTGCAACAACCAAAATCACAAGAAGAAACACCATGCACAAGAACACAAGAAGTATTTTGGGAAACCCTTCTCAACAAGGGAAGAAAACCTAGCCAAAATCCTTTGCTATATTCTTCAAGAGAAAAACCTTCACCAAAACCTAGCACACAAAAGGGTGCTCAAACCCTAGAAGACTAGCGCCCAAGAGAGGTGCACACTTATCCCAAGAAGGTGCACTTGCAGAAATTTCCAAACTCACATGAAAGATATGATTCCTCAATGGGGAATTTACCTTTACTTATACTAGATTGAACTTATCAACATAAGTGTCTATTGGCACAACAGGGTCGACCTCAATAGCTCATAATATAATTAATATTAACCAGATTAATTATCTTTTGCATTAATTACCAGTTGCATTAAGGTGGGGCCAACTTGTACCCTTTACATTGCAATTAGGGTTACAGACAAGTCTGACTCTTGAACAATATAGCAAGGGATCTTATACACCCACTAGTGCTCATCCACTAGGGGCACATCCATAGGGATGTCCATATCACTAGCTCACTGCATTACACAGAAGAACCACTTCTTCACTAGTGCTCAACCACTAGGATCACATTCACTTGTGCTTGTCCACAGGCACATCCACTCAATAGATCTTCTTTCCCACTGCATTACACAGGAGAGTCATTTGGAGTTTCTCATCAACTCTTCTACTTAGAGGAGGCTAATGCATCATCTTCATTTCTGTTCTCATGACGATGCACCCAACACTTTGGGATTTCACATGTTCACCTTGTGCTCATCCACAGGCACGTTCACCTTGTGCTCAGCCACATGCACGTCCAACTCAGCAGATCTCCTTTCTCACTGCGTTACACAAGAGAATCATCTGGAGTTCTTCTCAACTCTCTGTAAGGAGGAGGTCGTCTCTACGTTCCAACTCTGTCTCAGATAGGAACCACACACCTCTCTCATGGGCTTTCTCTTAGGTTTGTAAGCCGGAGAAGATCTCACATAGCTGCAATCATCAACATCTCTCAGGTTTGTAACTTGGAGAATGTCTCACATAGCTGCAATCATCAACAGTCTTGTCCTCAAGAATGAGTGTATTGTTTTTCTTCCAAGTGTCCTTCACTCAAGATGACAAGTGCTTTTTTCAATTTGTCCTCTGTACTAAGACAATATGCTATGTTGATAGAAGTCTAAGTTAGAGAATAAACTCTTATCTCAATCTAATACCTTGTCTTTAATTTTGACCAAAGGTTAGTATGATGGTAATAACTTCAACATACAACCTATATGTTCATAAGGTCAAAATAATGTCATAACAAATAGATGCATATCAAGATGATCAAACCTGGGGTGCATTATTCCTCTGAATGTGTTGGATCTGAGATCCTTCTGGATCTATTATAGGAGATACTTTCTCCTGCAAGTACCCCTTGGAATAATATAGTTGAAACATATGTAAGTGCATACCTCTAATAGTATCGACGGGTGGTGGTACCATCCGGTAGCAGCGGTGATAGGTAACAAACCTTCAAAACTTTAGAGGTGTTTCAACTTTAAGGTTGGCCAACACTTTACAAAATCTTTCACTGCAATTGGAACTGCAACTTATATTGCAACTGGTACTTTAACTGTAACTTAGGGTTTTATGAGTAAACCCTAATTTTTCAAACTTCAAAATTTGAAATTCATCCAGGGGCTAGATGCGCTGAGCTAAGGTGAGTAAGCTGGTGCAGTCAGATTTCTGAAAATCCAATTTTTACCCCTTGAAACTGAACTTGCGGAAATTTGGACTGATACTTCTGGTACTGGTTCTGGTTTCTTGGTTTTTCTGGTATTTCTGGTACTTCTGGTTTTCTGGTACTAGTCAAAAACTAGGGTTTGACTTTCCAGAGTCTCTGTCCATTGAAAAGGTGCGCTC
This sequence comes from Picea engelmannii, assembly GCA_009831015.1. Lineage (NCBI taxonomy): Eukaryota > Viridiplantae > Streptophyta > Pinopsida > Pinales > Pinaceae > Picea > Picea engelmannii. Next base: position 243,499 of record ML797744.1, read on the forward strand.
AAGCTGCCAAAAGATTCACTAGGGTAGGGCGCACTTTTCTAGATGGTTTTTAGGCAAAAATTCCTCTCCAACAAAAAGCCTTAATTTTCTTAATTTTCTTGTACGACAACAGTGACGTTTTTCTTTATCCAGTGAAAGATGCTCTCTTCAGTTTAGCTCTTATACCATGTTAAGTTTTGAGCTATTATTAGGTTTCTTTTCAATTTACTAGATAACAATAACATAGGTAGGATCACTGACATAAACACAATCACAAGATACACACCATTTATTCTGGGAAACCCTCATGGGGGAGAAAACCCAACAAAACTTCCTTAGTATATATAGCCAATACAATTCCAAGACAATAAACCAAAAAACTAGAGAATATCCAACACTAAGCAATGCGCCTCTCTCTTCCTTCTTCTCCCAACTGTAGCTACCAAACTTGCACACTTGATGAGCGAATGAGTGAGTGAGATAATGAGGCGCTGGCTTTCTTTATTTATATAAACTGGCAGGTGCTGAAAAGGTGTCTCTTCACTGGGCAGGGTCGATTTGTCTTCTTAGTGGTTAAAACCACTTTAATTGGGTTGAGGGGGGGCGACTTCTCAATTTGCATATTATATTTAGGGTTTAACCAATCCACAAAAGGGGATTTGGTCAATTACAATGCCCAACATGAACAATCCACAAAAGGGGATTGATCTAATGAATAATAACTCAATAATAAATAGAATACTCTTTGCTGTTACAATATTTCAACGACACTGACTATCCATGATGCCATATATCAACACTCCCTCCCAACCGAGGAAGTCATCTTGTCATTTTCAACCAAATGAGGGTATCTCCACAAGTCCCAGCTTGTCCCTCAAGTATGCAAACTTTATCTTGGACAGTGGCTTCATCAAAATATCAGTTGTCTACTCATCGATGGAGATGTACTGGAGAATCACTTATCCCTTCTGGAATTTATCACGGATAAAATAGTACTTGATCTCAATGTGCTTTGACCTGTCATGGAACACGTGGTTATTTGAAAGCTTCACACAACTTTGATTATCACAATATATCATCAGTAGTATCCAACACCTGATCAAATAGTCCAGAAATCATCTTACAGAGTCATACTGCTTCCATACAAGCATCACAAGCTGCAATTTACTCTGCTTTTGCAGTGCTGAGTGCAACAAACTTCTGTTTTCTGGTAGCCCATGATACCATAGCAGAGCCCAAACTGAAACATATACACGAAGTACTCTTTCTGTCTTTTGCACTCCTTGCCCAATCTAAATCAGTGAATCCATGCATTTGTACGTCATTGTTTGAGGCATATCTCAAACCATAATTTAATGTCCCACAAAGATATCTCAAAATGTGCTTTGCAGCTATCCAATGCTCATGTCTAGGTTCCACCTGGAATTGGCTCAATGTGTTCACAGCAAAGCAAATGTCAGGCCGGGTATTAACCAAATACATCAATGAGCCAATCAACTGCCGGTATAGGGACGAGTCTACTGGATCAAAATCAAAGTCTCTCAGCTTCTTCAGGTCTGTCACCATGGGAGTTGCCATGGATTTGCAATCCATCATCCCAAACTTCTGAAGGATCTTTGCAACATACTTCCCTTGCCCTAGGAAGATTTTGTTGATGAATGCAGCTATGGGAGACATCCTCCAGCTTACAAACCTGTGAAATGTGGAACATAGCAGCTATTTGAAGTCTTTCTCTCAGCTTACAAACTTGAGAGAAAGCCCCTATGAAGGGTTCGTGGTTCCTGCCTGGGATAGAGTCAAGAACGTAAAGATGGCCTCGTCCATGACGTGAGTGAGAAGAACTCCAGATGATTATCCGATGTAAGAGCGATCTGTTGAGTTAGGATGTGCCTGTGGCTGAGCACAAGGTGAACGTGGGAAATCCCAAAAGTGCTGGGCACATCATCATGAGAACAGAAATGAAGATGATGTGATGGCCTCCTTTGAGCAACAACAGAGTTGACGAGAAGACTCCAGATGATCCTCCTGTTGGTGGCAGTAGGAAAGCAAATCTGTAGAGAAGACTTGCCTGTGGACGAGCACAGGTGAACGTGTGAAGACCTGGTTCATCTGTGTAATGCAGTGAATCAGGTCCATGGCATCCCTATGGATGTGCCCCTAGTGGATGAGCACTAGTGGGTGTATTAGATCCTTTTCTATATGTTGTTCAAGAGTCAGACCTACCTGTAACCCTAGTGATTGTGTAAAGGGTACAGGTCGGCCCTATCTTATTGTGTCTAAAGATAAACTGTAAAAGATAATTAATATTAATAGTAATAGTAATATTAATATTAATTATTATAATAATAAATAAATAATATGTCTAAGTGAAGTCGGCCCTATTGTGCCAATAGACACTTTAGTTGACAGGACAAGTCTAATATAAGTAAGAGGAAATCTTTCATTGTAGAGACACACACACACACATACTTGTGAGTTTTGGAAATTTTAGCAAGTACACTTCTTGGTCAAAGTTGCGCACCTCTCTTGGGCACTAGAGTTCTAGGGTTTTGTGCACCCTCTTGTGTGCTAGGATATTCTTGGTGGTGAAAAGGTCTTTCTCTTGAAGAGTATAGCAAAGGATTTGGCTGGGTTTTTCTCCCTTGTTTGAGAAGGGTTTCCCAGGATATATCTTGTGTTCTTGTGCATGGTGCTTCTTCATGTGATCTTGGTTGCTGCAACATTTAAGGTTATGGTTAATTGTTAAAAATGGAATGAACTTCATGCTTAACCTAATGCTATGAAAAAACAACATATTTCACCACGCTTCTGCCATACTTCTAGTCCCAAATAGTAATGCATGAGACCGAGATCTTTCATATCGAATTCAGAGGCTAACTCCCTCTTACATTGAATAATGAGAGGCTCTGCACCTGTTAGAAACAAATCATCAACCTATAGTAGCAGGATCACAGGTGCATCATTCACAACCTTGTAATAAAGGTTTGGATCAACATAGCTCTTGGAAAATCCAAGTCTCGTCAAGTAACTGTCAATTCGTGCATACCAAGCTCTTGGAGCTTGCTTGAGTCCATACAAGGCCTTCTTTAATCTGCATACATGGGTTTCTCTCGGGTGTACCTCAAAACCTTGAGATTGCTATATGTATACTTCTTCCTCAATTACTCCATTGAGAAAAACGGTCTTTACATCCATCTGATGTAAACTCCAATCCATGGATGCTGCAAGAGATATGATGGCTCTAATAGAGGTGTATCTGGCAACTTGAGCAAACGTCTCATCATAGTCTTCTCTCTCCTGCTGGGAGAACCCTCTAGCCATGAATCTTGCCTTGTATTTATCGATACTCCTATCTACTGCATGTTTTATCTTGAAAACCCATTTTGAGGTGACTACAGACTTTCCTTCAGGTCTAGGCACAATTTCCCATACATCATTTTTCATAATGGATTGATATTCTTCTATCATAGCTTCCTTCCATTCTTTCTTCTTGACTCCTTCTTCAAAGGTGGAAGGTTTTGCATTGTCAAGACTTGTCATGAGTGCTGCATAACTAGAGAATCTTTTGGGCCTCTTACTTTCCCTGAAGGTGCCACTGGGAGCTTTATGTCTTTCTGCTTCTTGTAGGGTGGATTCGAGCCATGCTGGTCGTTGTCTGGTCTTAGGTACAATAACTGGTTCCACAGGTTCAAGTGGTTGTTCTGGTTCTTCATTGGGATGTTCTGGAGAACATGTAGTTTCTTCCTTGGGACCTTCATGTTCTTCTTCATCGTTGGAATCCATGGAATCTTCTATAGATTTCCTAAAGGCAATCTTTTCATCAAAAGTCACATCTCTACTAATTTCAACCTTCTGTTGACCTGGAACATAGATTCTGTAAGCTTTTGATGACTCACTATATCCAACGAATATGTCCTTCTTTCCTGAAGGTTCTAACTTCTTTCTTTTGTCCTTTGGAACATGAATATAGACAGGACAACCAAAGATCCTCAAGTGTTCAACACTTGGCTTCTTTCCGGAGAAGGCTTCTTCTGGAGTCATGTTCTTCAATATATGACGAGGACTTCTATTTTGAACATATACGACTATCATAGTTACTTTTGCCCATAGAAACATGGATGGATTCTGGTCATTCATCATTTCCTTAACAAATTCTTCAATGGATCGATTCTTTCTTTCTGCTACACCATTCTGCTGAGGATTGTAGGGAGTAGTGACCTCCCTCTTAATCCCGACCTCTCTGCAGAGTGTCTTGAAGTCATTTGAGGTGTACTCTCCTTCATTATCGAACCTCAAGATCTTTATCTTTTTTTCGGATAAGATTTCCACAAGTGCTTGAATTTCTTGACTTGCCAAATACTTCGCCTTTTGTTTTCAAGAAACAAATGCAAGTTTTATGCGAGAAATCATCAATAAAGGAAACATAGTATACATACCCGCTTAGTGAGGAGGTTGACATTGGTCCACACACATCTGAGTGAACGATGTCCAAAACTCCTTTTGCTTTACACACTTCCTTTAGAATTGGTACTTGGTGAGATCACCTGCCTCACTACTTGATGGAGTCATTTGCTCTATGTTTGCAACTGTCACTGTAGCTCCTTCTTAGAGCTATCACCTGTGACCTGCTCGAAACAAGAACAACAAGAGCAAAAGTATTTCCAATAGCATTTTCATAAGAACATATCTATGGTAACAATGATGGTAGTCATCATAGAATTACCAAGGTGCCCTGTCCGGGAGCAAAACAAGAAATATCTCCTAGAGGAGATGTTAGTTCATTTTGTAAACAAGTGCAATAAGCATCTATATCAATAGTACTTACATGCAACCAAGTATACCTAGCAGTAATAGAACCTTTCAAAGATTGTTGTCACAACTACAGTGTTTACTTGTACTGCAGCAAGTATCAAACTTGATATGTGCAAATTGAAACTTAACAATTTGATCAATCAAACCTGGAACTTGGAGCCTCAACAACTAGGAAGGGTGCGTTTGTTCCTCTGAATGTACCGAATCCAAGATCACCGCTTGGTCAAGGTCTCTTGTACATCCCCTGCAAACACACTCATGCTTTGTTGGATGATATAACTTGAAAAGCATGCTCTGATACCTTTGAAATTTGTAGCATCGTTCAACTTGTCTTCTAATTTGAAACTAGACACCATCTTGACAAGAAGAGGTTAGACACTGAATAAATAAGGTTCAATGATTAGAACAAGCTAGAAACTCTGAAATTTCAACTTTGACCACAAAATCAATTGACCAAAAGTCAACCTTTGACTTTGACCAAGAACTCAAACTTGATGTTTTTGATGGCTGAGGGCACCAGAGGGTGTGCTAGGCTAGGGCGCACTAGAATACCCAAAAATTAGGTCCAACGCTTCATTGAAAGTGCCCAAGAATTTAGGTTAGGGTTTGTTCCTGCTGCAAGCTTAGAAATCCTAGTTGCAACTACAACTGGTGCTATAACGAGCTTGACAAAGAACTGTTGGTCTTCCTTCTAGTGGTTAGACTGTTCTAAAGGTAGTGTGGGCCCATAACCTGTTTAAATATTCGATGTGCTTGTTTTACCATAGACAATATCACTATTGTCACCCAACCATAGGCATGCAACCACCCTGAGCACCTTAAGCTTTGCTAGTTAGAATGATTTTGGAAAGCCACACTAGAACCAACAGATAAACCCTAGCTGCAACAGTAGCATGAGATGGAACCAGAAGACACCATCCAACTGCAACAACAACACAAGACAAGGAGAGTGCACCTTCTCCAAGGGTAGCGCACAAGAGAGAGAGTCTCCACAACCACATAACAAGAACAATTCTCAACTGCAACAGTTGCAGTTGCACTTCTTCACCAAATTTGCACCTTCAAGAAATCCACCAATATGCTCCAAGATGTCACTAAGAATACCACCAAGAGATACTAGAAGGAAGGGCGCATATCTTAGGCTAGATAGCACTAGAGAGAGAGACCAAGAATCATCCCAAAAGATGCACCTTCCTTTCTTGCAACTACAGCTCCAAACTTGTGCTATACTTTACTGAGGGAGTGAGTGAAGTGAGTGTGTACAAATGAGCTCAAGTGCCTTCTATTTATAGTGGTTCTTGTCACCTCTCTCGGCCAACTTGTCCTTCTAGAAACTAAAACTTTAATATTAATTATTCACTGAGTCGACTTATCTTCTAGGGTTTTTACACATCCGTTTAGGATTTCTCTGGCTTCCAGAATATTCTATTCTAGTCAAAGGTTACACATGGAGGTTAATACCTCCTGCAACTATCATAATACCAACAGGTACCAAGTGTAAGTGTAAATGTACATATAGGATGGTGAGCCATTGTCACTAAGTTTTGGTGTTGTGCGCACCTGGGTAAGTGCGTGGAGAATTGTTATCAAGGATAGGGTGCACACATTTCATAGTGTTGTCTGCACTCGGGTAAGTGTGCATATTTCACAAGGTTGCACACACTTGGGTAAGTGCGCGGTAATGACCCGGGAGTGTGCATAGAGCTAAGTTATATATATCGCTGTATATGTATTGAGGTCGGAGAGCCTGTGTGATTATGAGGCTGGTGAGTTGGGACGCAAATAGGCCAGTGCGCCTATCCATGTAAAAGTAATCATACTCAATTATTAATATAATATTACATCGCTGCGTGCAGACAGACTCAGACGAAAAGAGATTGGGGGTTGACTCCACCGGAAAAGTGGAAAGTGGGGTGATACTTAAGTCTTAGGGAATATTTTATAATATTCTCCGAAAAGTGTAAGTTTATGGATAATTATTTTTATCCTAAGTTCCCGAGGGTAGGGAGTGAGTCACTAAGTGGCTTAAGCTACTTCTGAAGGTGACAGATGTCGAGTTGAAATCATGCAATATATATTGCTAGCCTCAGTGTATTTTGGGGGAATTCATTCATTATTCACTCTCGCCTACATAAGGGGGTCAGACCATCTGAGAGAGGACGAGTATTACCTTATCTGCACAGAGGAGCTTGTAAGTTATTTTTGTTTTGTAATTAGAGTTTTACGGGCTGTCAGGCTCGTGAGCATACTCTCTAGGTGAGAGTTTTGCTAAGAATTGTTCCCATGTGCGCTGGGCATTAGATGCAAGGTTCAAAGACTTCCTGTCCGACTTGTTGCCGGTAACCCTGGAAGAGAAGTGGGGCAGTTGAGGGACTGCTGAGCAGAGAAGGGGCACATTTCCTTGGGTGTGACAGGTGCGTGGGGAATGCGGGACTATAGGCTAGTTGCAGCAGTGAGCACCTTGGATTGAGCAATTCTGTTGAGAATCAGACCTTAGCCTGTCACTAGGAACCTCTTTTCCCTAGTGGAGTTAAGCCTCAGCTCGGGGGTGATTTGTTGCTGAAAGATTATGAGCAACAAAGTCTATGGTTGGGAGGAACGTCTGAGTTCCGCGCGCAGTTGGTGACTTTCATAAAAGATAAGTGTTCTTATGTGCTTGTCTTGTTTATCTGTGTTTGACATGGGTTGATTCTTGTATGTTGTCACACATAAGTAATTGTTGTTATTCTGTCTAATGTTGCTTGCACATGTAAGTGGTGCTGATAGTCATTATTTAGTTGTGTCTGAGTATGACGACTATTGTTAGTTTTCCTATTAAATTATCTTTTGATATTGGTCATTAGTCTCCGAGGCAAGGATTGAATGGCTGGGTGCACAGGAAAGTAGCCTGTGTGTACAGGAGGCTGGAATTCGTGTGTGCGTACAGGGAATCAGATCCTGTGCACAAGGAAATAAGAATTTGCGTGTGACGCCAGGATTTTTCTGCGCATGGTTTTGCTGTGTGATCAGTATGCTGGTGCGCGCAGTTGTTTGAGTTACTTCCGCTGCTTAAAGTTGTGTTAAGAAGAAAGTTAGTGTGGTGTGACTCAGTTTGAGGTTGAGCACATTACTTCAAGTGATACCGCGCAGACTAGTGTTTAGTATAGAATCTGGGCAGTGGATTTTTGGAGTGACATTGCTTAGTAGTAAGTTGGGAATGTTAAATTCTGGTATCAGAGCATGTTGTAAGTGCTAGTAATGGGAAACGTTACAAGGTGGTAACAAAATTCAGTTGGGAAACTGGGTACGTTACATTCTGGTATCAGAGCATGTTGTAAGTGCTGGTAAGGGAAACGTTACAAGGTGGTAACGAGACTCAGTTGGGAGACTGGGTACGTTACATGGAGGTTAACCTATCTCTTGAGATTCTTGGCGCTTTGTGCGAGGTAAATCTGCATTTCGTTTTCTGAGTTTTGTTACAGCTGTGTGTTCTTTCACCAAAACCATGACTCAGTCATTAAAGGTTTCTGCTCAATAGAAGGGGAAAAATGTTCATGTTGGCATTCCTCTTTCCTCTCCACATCCAAGTTACACCTAGTTCAATGTGTGATCATTTGAAGTAGCTCTATTTTCTAAATGTTCAAAACAGTTACATATGTACATCTCATTTCTATAATTTTTTAAAATTATTATTTTTTCCTTGGAAAATACATCCTGGGAAACCCCCAGGCACTTCCCCTCACTCTGAGGATGGTACGCAGTGTAAATCAGGCTGTGTAGACTATTGTACACTGACCCAGCGGGGACATCGAGTGAGGCCCCTGTAGGCAAATACATCCAACCCGGAGACTTGACCTCAAGACCTTCTGCTTGCTATTCACAGCTCTCAACCACTTAAGCTAACCCACAGGGATTTTTAAAATTATATATCTATATCTATATATTATTTCTGTATCTTATATACCCTGTTTTGGGGGGGTCTATGTGGTCTATGTACCTGTATTGGATACTCAAATCCCTGTATCCCTGGGTCATGTGACTTAGATTCTAATCCATTGCCATGCTGTCTGAAATTCCATGGTCCATGGGAAAAATCTCATAAGAGTGCAGACTTCCAGGAGATACTCAATCTGAACAATTGGTGACAGAGCCTGGGTGTATCTGCAGTACCAGAAAAGATTGCTCATGGTTTCATATTTTCCATAGAGAGGACACTTGGGATGGGGGAGCCCTATTTATTTCAGTTGCTTGCTAATAATAGGCAGGCCTCCATGAATCAGAGACCAGGCAAAGCAAGTGTTTTTAATTGGTAAAGCCATGTTTTCTCTTTTATCTTCATCCTCTAGACTTTGTTAAGTTTGGCATCCAGCCTCAGCCTAGATGATAACAACTTCGTTTCTCAAACACTTTCCTTTGATTTCATCTCAAGTCCTTCCACCAACCTTGTGGCCATGGCAGGCGAAGCTTCCGAAAAAGATTGTCTGGAATTAGATTCTACACTTTTTCTAATATAATTCTGTCAGCCATGATAAGTTTGAACTCCCTTTTAAGTCTTCCCAGCAAATGGTTTATCTGTCCTGTGATCCCTTACATCTCATCTTTTACCTTGTAAACATCTCTAGAAATGCTACTAATGCGTTTCTGATCACATTTTGAGAGAAACCAAGGAAAAATCATTTTTGTAAATGAGTTATCTGTAGGAATTCTAAGTTGTTTTGAATATAACAGCTCCTGACATATATATTTGTCTGTATTGTTTCTGATGAACTGCAAGTTTAATTTATTTCTACTGTACAGATTTAAATGTTTTGCTCTTTTGCAGGTCTTTATCTAGAGGTGATCTGAGAACAGTTGCCCTTTTTCACTGTCCAAGTCATGAAAAGAGAGTTATCATTGCCGTAAAAAGGTTACGCACTTTCGTCAGTAGCAAGGAGGACATTGTAAGTTTTTGTAGTCTAATTTTTCTTGAATTTCTGTCTCAATTTGTTTTGTAACATTGTTGCTTGAATTACTCTTCATCACATTAAATTTTCATTTGCTTGAATTATTCCCATTTGTTTATGCATTGTCTACACTAGTTTTTCATCACATCAATTTTTTTTATCATTGATTGTGATTCTCCCTTTGAATATGGTTAGGAATGCCCCCCTACTGATCTGGAGGACACCTGCAATGCTCCGTCTGTGAAGCTTAGATTGGATGATGTTGTGAGATTGCTCTGTGCATATGCTTTAAATGCTGAGAAAAGTGAGCTACCCATTCCAGATGATGTAAAACAATCTGTTGTTAATTTGCTGGTGGAAATTATTGATTACAGTGCCTGTCCTGTGAATGATGAGCTGCGTCTTTTATAATGCAAGAGTAAACAGTGCAGGATTAAAATGTGTATGTAAAGGTGTAGTTGTCACTGAATTATTAAGGTTATAGAATAGCAATGGTAGTTGTATTCTTATTCTTATTCTTATTAATATTTCTTTTGAAAATACTTCATATATTACTTCAAAAATCAAATAAGTACAACATAGTTCTAGATAGTTACATCATATAGACAATACGGGAACTAGGAAAGTCCTAGCCCATGAAAGTTAGAAAGGCATCACCGCAGAAAGCATGTCGGTGAGCTCACATGACTAGGGTCAACCCCTACTTAAAACTTCACAAAACTCTAAGAGAAAGGGGACAATGAAACTCATTGAAACTAACTTTACAATGATGTTTCCACCAAAAAACAATTGCAACCAAACACACAGAAAGCGAAGTAATTTGCAACTATCCCTGACCATCCAAGTTTCCCCAGGAGGGGCCCTTAACAGGGAAGTGGAGCTACAAACAGAGACTGAAATTTAGCTCGAAACCATGACCAAAAGGCTTGGGCAGACTGACATTTCCAAAAAATAGGTTGCATTGTTTCCTCCTTGTTGCACATTACACAGGCTGAACTAGTAATGCCAACTTGTGCAACTTACTCTTGACAATGAATTTGTGATGAAGCAATAACCAACCTCAAACTTTTTGTTTAAAGGAGGCACAAACCTTCCAAATTGATTGACGCCACTGCAGTCATCTCTCCACCCGATATCCAAGCCCCCACCTTTTTATTTAAGTCACACCAACTCATAAATGAAGATTTTCAAGGCACCAAATGCTGCCAACAGAGGTCTGTCTTTGACCTGCTGTTGGGCACTATTTTCAAGGCTTACCAAACTGTTTTACTCACTGTTTTGGGACAGCCACTAAATCTGATATTTCTGCCCTGAAAAACTGCCTTTAGTCATGTTATTTGATACCCATTTGAGACTCTCTTGCATGGGTTAAATGTATGGTTTAGGATTTTGTCCATAAATATTATCACATGCATATAACTCAAAACATCAAATACCCTCTTAGGATCTTTAACAACCAACCACTGAAATGCTAAGCAAACATGACAAATGTACACAAGAGTTTTTGGTCAACATGTTGATATTATGGTAGTTGCGGGAGGTATTAACCTCTACGTATAACCTTTGACGAGACTAGAATATTCCGGGAAGCAAGAGAAACTCTAAAACGTTGGATAATAACCCTAGAAGACAAGTCGACTCAAGAGAATAATTAATATTGAGTTATTATCCTCCAGGAAGAGAAGTCAGCCCAGTTAGGTGAGTTGGAGCAGTATAAATAGAGGGCGCTAGAGCTCATTTGGACTCACTCACACTCACAATTGCATAAGGACAAGAAGTGCGCATGACTGGTGGAGAATTGCAACTGTTGCAGTAGTGACTTAGTCTTGGGTTATGGTTTGGACTTTTTGCTTGGTCTTTGGCTATTGCTGCTTGGTATGCTAGCCTTGGAGAGAGGTAAGCTACCTTGGTTAACTATTGGTCTGCTTCCAGAATTGTTCTATCTGTCAAGGTTAAAGGTGCTCAGGGGTGGCCTTTGTGCCTATGGTTGGGTGACAATATTGCTATATTGTCTATGGTGAAAACAAGCACATTTTTTTTATTCTAACAAGTTATGGGCCCACACCTCCTTCAGTCAGTCTAACCATTGGAAGGAAGATAAGCCATACGTTATAAAGCTCGTTGAAGAAATGTCGCTAGGGTTTCTAGTAGGTGCAGTTGCAAAACCCTACACCTTTTGCCCAACACTTTATGATGGAACATTTTTCCCAAGGAAAGGATATTCTTGTGTGCCTTAGTCCAACACACCTATTAGCACTCTCAGCAGGTAAAAACGTCAAGGTTGAGATTTTGAGTCAAAGTCAACTTTGACCAATCAAAATCAAAGTTTGACCAGCTATCAGTCAACATAAATCATGAATGAAAAGGTAGGTTGTCTACATTATTCAGCTCTTGCAGGATTCCTTGAAGATAACATGTGGATAATTGACAGTGGAGCTTTCAGACATATGACAGGAGACCAGGTCAAGCTCTCCAATCTGAACAAAAATAAGACATCTCACAAAGTAGAACTTGGAGACAAGAACACCTATCCAGTCAAAGGAATTGGTCAAGTCTCCATCAAATTGGAATCATGTAACAATGTTCATTTGAGTAATGTCTTATATATACCTGGTTTAGAAAAGAATCTTGTATCTATCTATTGCTTAGAAGACAAAGGAAATAGAATAGCCTTTGTAGATGGTGAAGTACTAGCTTGGTCTAGAGACTCCAGCATAGAGAATGCTAGAGTTATTGGAACTCGTGAAGGTAGATTATACCGACTACTAGAACGAAATGATGAAGCTCTTGTACATGATGAAGTCAATCCCAGTGAACTTTGGCATAGAAGGTATGCTCATCTTAATTATCAAGCATTACCTTTCCTCAAGAAAATGGTTGTAGGAATACCAGAACAACAATCTGCACATGAAGGAATTTGTAGAGGATGTGCACTTGGAAAGAATGTTAAAAAACCATTCTCAAGTAGCGATAATAGATCTAAGGAAATCCTATATCTAATACATTCATATGTTTGTGGTCCGATGTCAGTCAAATCTCTAAGAGGTTCTCTTTATTATGTAACCTTCTTAGATGATTACTCAAGAAAAACTTGGTTATATCTCTTGAGGACAAAGGATGAAGTTTTCAACAAGTTTCAAGAATTCAAGGCAGAACTAGAAAACCTCACAAACAAGAAAATCAAGATTTTGAGAACAAATAATGGAGGAGAATACACATCCACGGAATTTGTTGCCTTTTGTAAATCAACATGGATTAGGAGGGAACTTACCATTCCTCATAATCTTCAACAAAATGGTGTAGCAGAAAGGAAGAATGGATCCATTGAAGAAATCATGAAGGAACTAATGAATAATCAAAGTCTATCCATGTACCTATGGGGAGAAGCATCCATGACAACAATATATGTTCAAAACAGAAGTCCCCACCGCATATTGAAGGATATGACTCCAGAAGAAGCCTTCCCAGGAAAGAAACTTAGTGTGGAACACTTCAGAATCTTTGGTTGTTCTATTTACATTCATGTTCCCAAGGATAAACAAAAGAAACTAGAACCCTCAGGAAGGAAAGACACATTTGTTGAATATAGTGAATCCTCCAAAGCCTACAAAATCTATATTCTAGAACAACATAAGATTGCAACCAACAGAGATGTAACTTTCGATGAGAAGTTGGCTTTCATGAAGTCTATAGAAGACTCCATGGAAGAGGAATATGAAGAGCCTAAAGAAGAAAGCACCAGTTTTCTAGAAAGTCAGAATGAAGAGCCAAAACAACTTGATCATCCAGTGCAACCATGCATACCTATTGAACCAGTCAATATACCCAAACTAGAAAACATCCAGCTTGGCTTGAAGCTACTCTACAAGAAGCAGAAAGACTCAAAGCTCCAAGTGACACCTTCAGAGAAAGCAAGAAGCCCAAAAAATTCTCCAGCTATGCAACATGTATGGAAAAACTTATAAATGAAGAACCCACCACATTTGAAGAAGCAGTTCAAAAGAAACAGTGGAAATAAGCCATGACAGAAGAATACCATTCCATCATGAAAAATGACGCGTGGGAAATTGTGCCTAGACCCAAGGAAAAATCAGTGGTAACTTCAAAATGGGTCTATAAGATCAGACATGCAGTAGATGGAAGCATAGATAAATACAAGGCAAGGTTCATGGCTAGAGGGTTCTCCCAGGAGGAGGGAGAAGATTATGACGAAACCTTTGTCCCTGTTGCCAGATACACTTCTATTAGAGCCATTATGTCCCTTGCTGCTTCCATGGGATGGAGTTTACATCAGATGGATGCAAATACATCTTTTCTCAATGGAGCAATTGAAGAAGAAGTGTACATTGAACAACCCCAAGGCTTTGAGGTGCATCCCAGAGACACTCATGTTTGCAGATTAAAGAAAGCCTTGTATGGACTCAAGCAAGCTCCAATAGTTTGGTATGCCATAATTGACAATTACTTAATAAGACTTGGTTTCTCTAAGAGTCTTGCAGATCCAAATCTCTACTACAAGGTTGTGAACAATGCACCTGTGATTCTATTATTGTATGTCGACGATTTATTCTTGACAGGTGTAGAGTCTCTCATCACCAAGTGTAAGGAGGAGTTAGCTTCCGAGTTCGATATGAAAGATCTTGGTCTCATGCATTATTACTTGGGACTAGAAGTATGGCAAGTGTGGTGAAATCTTCCTTGGACAAGGAAAGTATGCAGTAATGATCCTTCAAAAATTTGGAATGATGGATTATAAATCCATGGCCACTCCTATGACCACAAACATAAGAAGAGTAAGAGACTCAAATTTTGATCCAGTAGATCTGTCCTTGTATCGGCAATTGATTGGGTCGTTGATGTATCTAATGAATACTTGACCAGATATTTGCTTTGTTGTAAACACTTTAAGCTAGTTCCATGTGGAACCCAAACATGAGCACTTGATCGCTGCAAAGCATGTTCTAAGATATATTCATGGGACGTTAAACTATGGTTTAAGATACACCTCAACCGATGATGTACAACTTCATGGATTCACAGATTAAGATTAGGCAGGGAGTGCATAAGACAAAAGGAGTACTTCAAGGATGTGTTTCAGCTTGGGCTCTGCTATGATATCATGGACCAACAAGAAACAAAATTTTGTTGCACTTAGCACTGCAGAAGCAGAATATATCGCAACATGTATTGAAGCAGTATGGTTGAGGAAGCTGATTTATGGACTATTTGATGAGGTACCATATTCGACTGTAATATATTGTGACAATCAAAGTTGTATGAAGCTATCAGAACACTTAGTGTTTCATGACCGGTCAAAACCTATTGATGTATGGGAAGTCATTTGCTAGTTCTAAAAGTGGTCCAGGTTGGGCAGTCACTTTCCAGTTCGGAAAGTGGTCCAAGATTTATGATGGACAATCATTTTCTAGTTCAGAAAATGGTCCAGAACGGACAGTCATTTTCGTAACGAAAATGGTTTGACAGATTGATGATGTACCATAAGCAATTATTCCCCTTGTGGCCAGTGTGAGGGAATTGTCTAGGACAATCATTCTCTTTGGCAACCACTTTGAGAAGTGGTCAAGCAGAATGCTCCGCCTCTCCGAGAAGTCATTCTTTTGAAGTTCACAATTGTGAGCAGTTTCGAAGAATGGTCCGATATAGGAGGTTGGTGCAGGACAATCATTTATGTAGGAAATGGTCCGGATAGTCATTCCCTAGGGCAGACTCATTCTCTCCAGGTTGCACTGTGAATAGTGTCGGAAGAATGGCCCAACTAAGTTGAATGGTCCAGGTTCAACGATCAGGGACATTCATTCCCTAGGGCAGACTCATTCTCTCCAGGTTGCACTGTGAATAGTGTCAGAAGAATGGCCCAATTAGGTTGAATGGTCCAGGTTCAACAATCAGGGACAACCATTCCCTAGGGCAGACTCATTCTCTCTAGGTTGCATTGTGAATCGTGTTGGGAGAATGGCCCAGTTAAGTTGAATGGTCCAGGTTCAAAAAACAAGGACAATTATTCTTCTATGCTTGGGAAGAATAGTCCAGATAGCCCATGGCTGATGTTTAACTTTCTGAGGGCAGATGCTCTTCCAGATCTCACAGATGTGAGTGGGAGAATGGCCCAGATGACGCAGTTTGTATCATGATATTGTTTATACAGGTTGATATAAGATGATATGATTGTTGTAGAGACTGTATGTCTTTTGACAATAGCTGTATGCTACTGTGGTGGATGTGATCCACTGGTAGTGATTGTATGTCACTGGTTAGTAGCCGTGAGCTACTAGGAGTGGTTGTGTACCACTAGATAGTAGTTGTATACTACTACGAATAAACACAATTGTGTTCTATTGGATGACATTATTTTGATTGCCATGGAGACTATCTAGTTGGATAGTGATGATGGTGCTCGTGATTTGATCACGAGATAGCCTGTGTGGCTATGATGATGCTATTGGTTGAATGGTTTGTTTGTGCTCCAGACCATTGCCTTTAATACCTCCCTAGCTAGGAGGGAGTGTTCATATTATGGTAGCTGCGGGAGGTATTAACCTCTATGTATAACCTTTGACGAGACTAGAATATTTCGGGAAGCAAGAGAAACCCTAAAACGTTGGATAATAACCCTCGAAGACAAGTTGACTCAAGAGAATAATTAATATTGAGTTATTAGCCTCCATGAAGAGAAGTCGACCCGATTAGGTGAGTTGGAGCAGTATAAATAGAGGGCACTAGAGCTCATTTGGACTCACACTCACAACTGTGTAAGGACAAGAAGTGGGCATGACTGGTGGAGAACTGCAACTGTTGCAGTAGTGACTTAGTCTTAGGTTACGGTTTGGACTTTCTGCTTGGTCTTTGACTACTGCTGCTTGGTACGCTAGCCTTGGAGAGAGGTACACTACCTTGTGTTGAGGAAAAGGTATGAGAGACCTTACTCTATCATTTTCGAATCTTATCTGGCTAGGACAAGATAGTTGGGAATGTTACCCAGGGTTTATAGCCTCAAAACATTCATCCAATCCAAGAGTATTAATTACGGAGGATCGAGGTTGATTTTTGAAAGTTTATATTTGAAACAACATAAATAAATTGAAAATTAAACTTAGCTATATGTCTACAGGTTTTACAATTAAAATAAACAGAGACAAATGAAAATGAAGAACCAAGTCAATAAACACAAATATGAGACATGACAATAATCGATTTTATTCAATTCTGAGATACAAAAAATGTATTCCTTCTTTACAAATCCCTACGAGGGTAGGGACCAAAGTTAGATTTAGAGATCTCCGATGGGAACCATGCAAAAAGACTCGAACATTGAAAAGAAACTGAAATCCAATTATCTGAATCAGCGTGCCACAACATGCTACCACTTGACTCTGCAAAATATTCTTTATCAGATATGAAAATTAATTCATAAACAAACAAGAGTACACAGACTATCAAGAACAAGTTAAACACCTTAAAGACATGCTGTTGAAAGATATAATTTAGCTTTGAATCTCACTGCCTTCAATAAGACCCTGCTGTCATCAAGAGGATTAGGCTTTCAAATACTTCAGAAGTGAAAGAAAACTAAAACTATCTCAAACATTAGAGAGCAAACCTCGGTATTGTGGTTCTCCTTCTATTTTTTTCTCCCTTTGTCTCTTCATTCAATTGAGCTTTTATTCTTTTCCCAATAAGTGGAAGTAGTTCAACTATTTTTGTTAGTTAAGTTAAATTAACTTAACAAATTAGTTTAGGAGAAATAAATAATAATAATATATAATTAAGGGTCTGTTGACGGACGTTTATGACACACTGTCAATGAGAAGGGAAGATCCGGTCCGGGGTTGTCTATTTAACCCAAGCTGTTTGGAATAATCTACCCTGACGGGTTTTATGGCTCTGTTAGCCAACTAAGATGCTAAAATAACTGAAAGAGGTAAAACTACTTAAATATATTATCTTATCAGTTAACACACATATATGATTACGTAGCTAATAGTAGTATTATATACAACAGATATATACAGATACAAGGTTTAAATAAAGCCTTGTGAAAATAATGGTTTAAACTAATGAATCAAAGTTTAAATAAGATGCAAAACTAAAGGAAATCGTTCTATTACCATAAATAGCAGATACCAACCAATGAACGAATAAGATTTAAAATGATGTAACTATAATGAACAAATCATTAAAGTTTGAATGATTTAATCGTTATTCGTTCGTAAAATAAATAAATCAAACAAAAGAAAGCTAACTAGCCTGATGCTGAGCAACTGTAAAGAAAAGGTACTAAGCTATATTCGTCTTTCTGCGTAATGTAAGCTCCACTTAACCTGTTGCCAAGTATAAATATATAGCAAGAAGCAAGAATGCTATTTCCTGAGATAACTCAAGGAATTTTTTTTGTATTTCGAAAGCAATTTATGATAAATAGAAAGACAAATTGAATTTTGACTCATGTAACTTTAAAATGTCCAAAAACTGAAGATGAAATTAACTTCAATCTCCAACAAATGGTATTATCAACAATCCAACATTCGATGTAAATTCAAAATGTATAGATAAACGATTAGTCACAGAGATTATAATAACCAATGAATAATGGACCGCGTGAGAAATAAGCACAACATGAAAACATAAATGTAGAACAATCTAAAGCTAATTCATTACAGATAAGTTTTTCATGCACAAAAAATATATGAAAACCAATAATCACATTGTACAGTCTACAAAAGGACTAAAGCTAAAAGGTAAACTGCATTTCATATATTCTTCAAAATGATAAGTCCATCATCAGGTCCAAAAGAATTGCCCCTTGTTCCTGGGCAAGCACTACTATTTAAACTAAATTCATGGTATGTTTCTCATATCATACAAGATAGAGACAAATCTATTTTAATAAAATATTTACTAAAAATAACCAAAAGATAGGTCTGTTGTGACAAGTATCCAAAATAGTTACATCATCCAAATATTCTTGAAACTATTTCTCAAAATGAAAATTACAAATTTGGTGTACTCCCAACTATTAACTCGTTCCTTCAACTTTTGCACATTGATCTTTTTCACACTTGAGAAGAAAAACAAAATCTAAATTAGAAGAACAATCAAATTAATTAAAAGACAAGCTACATAATCTATGATTCTGTAGCTAGTTTAAAAAAACCAAAATAAAACAAATTCAGTGATCATTAAACAATCCAAACGTAAATTCCAAGAAGAATGTTTACCCATTAAACCTTTGAAAAAGAAACATGAGATAATTCCGAATTGATAACAACGTTGAAATTGGTGGAATTTTTTATAATAAAATCCCTTGACCTTCTGAACTGTTTGTTGGCCTTGGGCGAAATCAATCGGATGCTAGCTCTCAGATCTTCATTTTCCTTCTCCAAAACTAAATTGCGAGCCATGACTTGATTTAGTTGAGCCTATAGATAAGGGATGTCTTGGTAATTTCTCTGGATCCAACTAAAGCAACCCTCACAGTATACCTGTTCCAGATTTGGCAGTGGACGAGTATGATCCGAGTTTAATGGTTTATATTGCTCCATAACCTTTTTCAAGTCATACTAAATACCTGAAAATTCCTCTTGCTCCTTTAGAAATGGAGGCAAGTTAGACACAAAAACATATCGGGGTGAATCTATTTTAGTGGGATCATAACTAGTGTCGTCAATAGAGATCACGTCCTCAATATCAACTATGGGGATCGATCTATCGCGGTTCTGGTGTAGATTCTTGGTCATTCTTGAAATCTAAATATTGAACCCTCTGCATTTTTTGCTTACCCTGCCTCTTGATTTTAATTTTTTTTTCATAAACCAAATCTTGTTCAGGATTAGGGGTGACAAATACCTTACCCCTTAATTGACTCAACACTTCCTCTAAAGACTTCTTAGGGACGAATTTGTGCCTCCTATAGGTGTCCTTGACTGATTGACGAGAATCAACAGGGGTTTCGGTGGGTAATGCAGGGTCTCTTGCAACTTGTAATTCGATATGAAGACCTTGCAGAGAGTGAGTCGATGGGCAAGGGCCGATAGACTCGTCAACACACATCGGTAAACTGCTGACTGGTCAGGTGGTAGTGAAATAAAACCATTCCTAACAAGGAAGCCTTGCCAACTATTTCCTACATTCGACAAATGGGAATAAACCAAGACACAGATCAAACCATGGTGAAAAACACTGGATTCTGAGTTTGGGTTTTGTCTTTGATAGAATCTAGACATCTTCTGTAGGCTTTTAAGCAGATAAAATGACATGTTTAACTTAAAACCTAGGAATACCATTAACAGGCGTACATGAAATAAAAATACCAATCCATATCGTCCCTCACAAGTGACGAATTGTTTGATTATCAATAACAAACCATGCCATCAAGGCTTGAATAGATGGATGGGTGTACCTTTAACGTCGTAGCGCGACTTCCTGGAAATCATCAATAGATGCCAAGGAATACCTTCGATTTTTAGGTTTTTGAACCAACGATCTCCCTCTCGTGACAGGTCCGTGGCTTCTGCTATTGATTCCTCATTGACTTGCAACTGTAGGTCACCTATTTTAGCCCTAACACCATCGAAGGTCTTGACGAAGGCTTTGGCGATTTCAAGATTAAAACCCTCAAACCACTGTATAAACTTAACCCATCCGAAGACTGCGAGATCATCCACAACATCGTCGTGGGAGAGCAGAGCCTGTGAGCCATTCGGCTCTACCCTAACTACAGGAGCCATAGACTTGATTACGATATACCAACAAGTGCAGAATGGAGGAGTCTGTGTTTGAAACAACTCGATACGAATGATATGTTTTGCATTGTCGAAGGTGGCTCGAAAACTACGATTTCGGGAGGATGCTACCATGACTACCACTTTAGTTGTTGATTAAATCCCGAACCAGAGGACAAACGCACTCAAAAACCACCTCACCTGCTAAGAACCTAACCCCATATGACGAAGCATCATCAAACGATGAAATGAATGTGAGTTCAGGTAAGCATGACAAAGATGTAATAGTTTCAGAGCACGACTACTAGCCAGGTAATACAGTGATTAGACTGTGATATGACGACCAAAGGTAGCATTCAGATTATAGATTTATGTCATAGTTTTAGAACCAAAAACTATCGTGAAGGTGTAAAGCAACAATCAAAACTTCATTTGAAAAACAATCAAGGCATGACATAAATCAAACACTACTAGCTCACATCCTAATGCTATAGAGAAATTCACATAACCATATGTTCATCAAACTTAAAGGTTTTGAGATTATATGTATTTCAAAGACTCGTTTAGTTTTATAAGGAGAGAAACTTTTAGAATTTATCCGATGTGTTTATACAAAACTTATTTCAATTTCATGCTTGACAGTCATAAAATTGAAATGGGTAAACGAGAAACTTATTGAAAAGACAAAAACTCAAAACACACAATAATCAATCAAGCGATTCTTCAAATAAAATCATAATTGAAATATTCGCAGACACAAAAAGGAAGCTAATAAAATTTCTTTTGTCAAAATTTACGTTTTGAATATCGATGAAACAATATGAATATTTGGCTGCCAACAGGGTCTTAATTAATAATAACTAAAATAGGTGGGACCCCTTGTGACTCCCATCATTTCCTCTTAATAATCAAATATAAAACACAACCAATAATCACTTAGACCATAGGACACCCTTGTAACTCCCATGGAATTTTAAACTGAGTATTTGAATATCAACAATAATTTAAATTATATCCCAAAAGAATATATACATCCACATTATCCACATAATATCCAAAGTACTTGATGTCCAAAACACGTTGAAAACCATTAAAACTGTAATTATCACTGAAAATCATAAAAAATAACACTTAAAAACCATATTTGTTGTTTTGAGATGCATATTTTATTTTCTCGCTGTTGTCTCCCTTGGACTTTTCTGCAATAGCCCTTGGTTGATTAGACCCCTTGGGCTGTATGGCACTAATTACATGGGAACAATCTTCTTTCAAGTGGAGGCGAGAAGAGACAGATTTAGAGGAGTCAGTGGATGGGATAGAAGGGGAGGCCGATGCTTTTCCTTTATCAAGTACAGGTTGTGGGATGTCGGTCTTCAATCTTTTGATGGCATGGGAGGATTGCACTGGCGATACAACATGGGTGGCTTGTGCATTTGGATTGACTGGAGGTGGTGGCGACGACAATGGTAGTGAGACAGTGGACCAACCATGGCGATGGGAAGCAGGCTAGTTGACAATTTCTTGCCAACCATCATTGGCGAGAGGCTCAAGCTGCATAAATAAATGGGGGGGTACAAGGATTCTAGGAAAATTTAGAGGCTACTGGAAAAGGGGTCTCTCTGGTCGAGGGTGTAATATCCCATGACTAATCCAATTAAAAAACACAGCTTGGAAAAGCTGGTTCAATTCCTGCGGGTCAACGTCGAAATTGATAGAGAATCTAGGTCTCCGATGACCTCGATTCCAATTTCCCCTGCCTCTGTTATTTCAACTGTTGCTGCCTCTACTGAAACAACTCATTCTGTAGTAACGATTTGTCAGTGATGAAGCTCTTTAATAAACCATACATGAAACTCTGCTTACATGAATCAAAAGTTGGTTCCAAAATTACCACGAGATACATGCAAATCCATCCATAACACATCATTTATTAATTGCTACGTGAACATGGGATGATAGGGTTCATGGAAAATATGTAGGGCTTGTAATTAGCGAAAAATGATATCATGGAGGGGATCAAAATACAAACACTGTTCAACAATTAATAAACAAATTAATTGTGTATTAAAAAACATCCAGAATATTAGTCCTCAACTCTTGTCATATTAACTTCCCTTTATTTCACCCAGACTCACCTTTTAAAATTTATATTACAGAACATGGATGAAATAAGGGAAATCAGGACCGTGGAGGGAATGTAATTAGCGAAAAATGGTAGAATGATAGGGAAACTTTACAGATACTGTTTAAGTAAAAAATCAAAACATGCTATCTCTGATGCAATCAAAATATATCTCTGCCCAAAATTTTGAGGTTTAAACAATATTCCATTTCCAAAACAATAACCCAAACTGATGCTTTCTTTAACAAAATTGCTCGCGTGTCTTCAAATTGTATTACACAGTAAACTATTTGATATGCCCATAATTATTTAATCAAAGTAACCATGATAACAACAGTGTCATTATAAAACAGAATCGACAAACAACATCATAATCGCTACAAGAATACAACAATAATCTTAGAGTGGATGAGCCACGATTCATAACATCAACCCCAACAAAGGTCCTTTAAATCCCAAAGGGTCATGCACAACGCTCCCAAAACAAAACTCATAGCCATCATTAAATCGAATGACCGTTCACTGCAATCCTTTTTAATTTCATTCTGGACAATATTATTCAATTCGAGCATCAAACATTTCAAACACAGGTGCTTTCACAAACAATAAAACATGACGATTTAACCAATATAAGTAACATTTTCTATCGGAAACACAAGATTCAACAGACTGTAACTTCCAATGAATATGTGAGTACAAGACTCTTTACACAATTGCCAAGCAAGAGACCAATTAAACCCGTGCCCAAGTAATCGAGCAAGAATAATTCTCTCATCAAACACAAACTGGAGTAAGCAACACCTTCACTGTAATGCGTAGGGTTCGATATATATCAATGACAGTAAGTGGTAGAGACAACGGGGCAATTAAACAGAGGCCTTAACAGTTGCATAGCATGAAAAGTTCACTCCAGAAGTGCTTCACCTCAATAGTCACAAGGTCGAGGTTATGGCGCAGGTATATTAACCACAGAGACCAATCGTGTTAATTTTTAGGTGGAGTATTCAAAAAACCCAGAGGTAAGGCATAGATGATCCATTTCAACAAGGAGGCCAAACCCACAATAAAGAACCATAGGTGAGGTAGGCCCAACCACAAACTTTTACTCAACAAATCTTTGTGAACAGTTACACACAACAAAGACACCGCGGCCATTTTTTTAATGCCAATAGTCTCAGAACAACCACCACAGGAAGCCAAGGATGCAACTATAAATACAGAGTCCAAAAAAAAACATTGTGACATCTTGAGAATTACACAGACCACGAGCAACCAGAGCCAACATTTTGATTTAAGGGCAAAGCGAATTTCATGGATGGAGAAGTAAGAGAAATCCCATACATGTAGAAGATGGCGCAAGGAGAAATGACCGGGAGGTATACCTCTTCCACGACCGAGAAAGGCGGAGCAACAACAAATAACATAGGGAAATGCAAATGGATAGGGTGGCGGGCTCGAGGAGAGTAAGAATGCCATGCATTTACTGCATGTCGCTTCTCCCTTGGCCTTCATTCATAGCTAGTATGATCCAAATGCGCTATCCAACTCACGTTCCATTACCATTTCCAATCAACAACACAAACCCAATAATCCAAAGTTTGCATACGATCAAATTCTAAAATGTGCCAACCCTTGCCCCATTCCAATTAACATGACTAGTTGCTTAGGGATGACACTAACATTGCAATCAAACAATGCGCACCACAATTGTAATAAGGGTTGGGGTGGTCACCCATAATCCATATAAAATCAAATTCGAACTGGAGTATTATTCCATCACCCATTAAAGAAACATATCACATTTTGCAAGAGATAATCAAGAACGCTTTTTCCACTGTTTTAACCATCTTGCCTAAAAATTCTTATCATAAGCGTTTTATCTACGATTCAAAGTGAATGAACTATAACATTTGTGATGCAATCAACACATAGGTAAACAAAATATAAGTGTCGCTTCTCCGCCATAATGCCATTTGTCAAACAAGGGGTCCCACCTACTTGTGTATTATTAATATAATTTAAATAATAAGGCTTGGCAATCATTTGCGAGCATGGTACTCGATGTTGCGCTTTTAAGCGTCAACACCTTGGTTGACTATTGTTTTGCTTTCGAAATTGTTTTGTCTGTCAAAGTTAAAGGTGCTCGGGGGTGGCCTTTGTGCCTATGGTTGGGTGACAATATGGCTATATTGTCTATGGGGAAAACGAGCACATCTCTTTTATTTTAACACAACATGACCTTGGAAAANGCTACTACAAATAAATACAACTAAAGAACCTGATACAATAACAACTCCTCTTGAGATGCTTAGGAGTTCTTAATTTCATTGTGCTTGCTATCCTTACAAGTGTATATTTTTGAGGAACTATGAGGGTGCCCAACAGGCCTATCAGTTGACCTCTTGTTGGGCTCTAAGTTATGTCTCCAAAATGGTCATTTGCTTTTGTTTTAGGACAACAAACAATCAAGTACATGTCCCCCCCCAAGCTGATGGTTAAGTGCTCTTTTGAGGTTCCCTTGCAAGTGTTTTCGTAACGGGTGGTTAGCACATGCAATATACTCAAAACAAATAACACTCCTCTAGATCTTTACAACTCTTAAATGTTGATCTAACAACTAAACATGCATGAAATTTGTACACAAGTATTTTTAGTCAACACAACCTTGGATATAAGTGATGTCTAAAACATGATATACAACAAGTATGCAAATACAATGGAACCTGATACAATAACAACTCCTCTCGAGGTTCTTTGGATTTCCAAGAAGAGATATGCGTCCAAGCTTAGTGCACCCTCTTCCTTTGTTGCATATCTCACTAAAATAATGTGCCCTTGACCCTTAGAGCTCTGATGAAGAATCCATTGCACACGAAAAAGCTCTTGTGTGCTACCTCTCCATTGAAAGTGACATATCTACAATCGTCCAAGTACTGCTAGTGTCTGCCAAGCAAGTACCCTCCTTCTCAAGTGTGCCCTCCTCAAAACAAATGCATGCACCACAAATAAATGAGGGTCTAAGCCTCCAAGAGTCCTCCATGTATGCCATTTATAAGTGTTTGAATTCCATGAGTCCTTCTTGTTGATATGATGGTAGTTGTGGGAGGTATTAACCTCCATATGTAACCTTTGACTAGAATAGAATATTCCGGAAGCAAGAGAAACCCTAAACAGATGTGTGAAAACCCTAGAAGACATGTCGGCTCAACAAAATATATAATATTAATATATTATCCTCTATGAAGACAAGTCGGCCCAGACAGGTGACATAACCACTATAAATAGAGGATGCCTTGGGTCATTTGTTTACTCACTCACACACTCAGTCACCTAGAAACAATGCGCAAATTTGGAGGATGAGCAACAAGAGCTGCAATTGTACAATTTTCTCATTTTTTTTTAGTATTTCTAGTACTTTCTCTTGTGCACTACCCTTGGAGAAGGTGCACTCTCTTGGTTATCTATTGGTTATGGTGTGGCTTCCTAGAATCATTCTTTCTGTCAAAGGTTAAGGTGCTCGGGGGTGGCTTTATGCCTATGGTTGGGTGACAATGGTGTAGCATTGTCTATGGTTAAACGAGCACATCAACATTATTCTAATAGGTTATGGGCCCACACCACCTTCAGGCCAGTATAACCATTGGAAGGTAGTGTGGAAATTCTTTGTTAAGTTTGTTGTGGCACCAGTTGCAATTGCAACTAGGGTTTCTGATTTTGCAGTTGCAACAAACCCTAATCCAACTCTTTGAGCACCTTAAGTGAAGTGTTGGACCTAATTTATGGATATTCTAGTGTGCCCTAGCCTAGCGCACCCTCTGGTGCCCTCAACCAACAAAAATGTCAAGTTTGAGTTTTTGGGTCAAAGTCAAAGCCAAAGGTTGATCAATCAAAGTCAAAGATTGACTTTTGGTCAAAATTGATTTTTGTGGTCAAAATTGAAATTTTAGGGTTTCTAGCTTGTTCTAATCATTGAACCTTTTTATTCAGTTTCTAACCTCTTCTTGTCAAGATGGTGTCTAGTTTTAGATTAGAAGACAAGTTGAATGATGCTACAAATTTCAAAGGTTTGCACTTGTATATGCTTTTAATGTTATATCATCCAACAAAAGCATGAGTTTGTTTTGCAAGGAATGTACAAAAGACCTTGTCCAAGCAATGATCTTGGATTTAGTACATTCCGAGGAACAAATAGTGAAGACTCCAGGTTTGATTATTTAAAAATTGATATGTCTCTAGCTGTTATGGAATTATTATGATCTTATGTTGCATCTTCATCTATTGAAGTTATGATCATTATGCTAACCCCTTAACACTAGAGATACACTTGTTGATCTCCTCTCTAGGAGATATTCTTGTTCTTATGTAAATGCGTATTGTTTACAAGATGAAGCTGATCTTCTTTAGGAGATGTTCTTGGTTATTGAACTAGACTCTAGGCAAGATATCTTCCATGGAGGATACCATGGAGATTTTGTTATTCTTGTTTCTTGTTCTAGATTGGTCATAAGAGATAAATATGAGAGGGATTCAGACTCATAGGGGGTCAGTGTAGATTTTAACCTTGTACAATATTTACTGCAAACAGTTTTTCAGTAAAAGAACAAAAAATATACAATGGAAAATACAAACATTACATAGATATTTTTCCCCTGAAAACTCAAACCGGGAAAACCAACATATTCTATATTCATTCATAGTGATACATTGTTTACAATACAATATACATATAGGAGCTAGTGACATCCAAAACCTTAACCTAATGACCTGGATTAGTCAACAACCCTAATTCCTTAACCAGAAATAGAAAACCATCGGAAAAAACTATTTGTCGAAAAACCGTCCAACAATGGATACAAAAATCGAGGCAACACGAAAAACGAGGCAAAAATGCGACATGTTTCCCAAGGCAATTTTTTTTCCCTCAAACCCCCCTACGCGCTCGGCACAATGCAGACACTACTCCTCGTGCAAAGAATATAACACATACCCAACAGTCTCCCACTTGTTGTTTTATTTGCATACAAGGGGTTACATGGTTACATAGTCAACAATCCATGGCATCAATGCCCATGTATCCTCTACACCAAGAGAACTTCTTAGTGCTCACAAATTTTGTTAATGAATCCAAAACATTCTTCAAAGTGTCTACCTTCATCAACAATACTTTCTTTTCTTCAACCATGTCTTTCACAAAGTGATATTGAATATCAATATGCTTTGTCTTTGAATGATAAACCAGGTTCTTAGCCAGAAAAATTGTACTCTGACTGTCACAATCTATCCTTACAGATTGCTATACCAACCCAATACCTGAACACAATCTTTGTAACCATAATGCTTCCTTACTTGCATGAGTGGCTACCATGTATTCAACTTTTGTAGTTGAAAGTGCCACTACATCCTATCTTTTTCTCATCCAACTTATTGCCCCTCCAAACAAGTTAAACACATACCCACTTGTAGATCTTCTACGATCCAAATATCCAACCCAGTTTGCATCGGCAAAGCCATGCATATCCAACACTCTATCAAATCCTGATCTTCCTTGATAGCATAATCCATAGCTAGCAGTGCCACACAAATACCTGAAAACCCTTTTTACTGTTGTCCAATGATCCTTCCTTGGTTTTGACATATATCTGCTCAAAACTTCCACTGCATGTGCAATGTCCGGTCTAGTACAAACCATTGCATACATCAAAATTCCAACTACACTCGCATATGGAATATGAGATATGTACTCCTCCTCTTCATGTGTCTTGGGACACTGATCCACATATAACTTTACACCAACATGAATAAGAACCTTGATCGGTTTACATTCCTGCATATTAAACCTCTGCAATATTGTCTCGACATATTTTCTCTGATTTAACCAAAGTTTCCTCTTTTTTCGATCTCTTTTAATTTCCATGCCCAAAATGAAATTTGAAGCGCTAAGATCCTTCATTTCAAATTTAGAGGAAAAATGAGTTTTCACATCCCAGATAATCTCCTTGTTGTTTCCTATCAACAATATGTCATCCACATATAAGACCAAATAAATCAAATGATCACCAATTAATTTAAAATACACACAATGATCCTCTTTGCTTCTTGTGAAGCCAAGTCCCAACATATAAGTATCAAATTTTTGATATGACATCCTTGGTGATTGTTTTAAACCATACAGAGACTTTTTCAGCGTGCATACCAACTCCTTCTTTCCCTTCACAACAAATCCTTCTGGCTGCTTCATATATATTTCCTCTTCTAGATCCCCATGTAGGAATGTTGTCTTCACATCCATTTGTTCTACTTCAAAATCAAATGCAACAACAACAGATAATATAAATCTTATAGAGGTTAACTTGGCAACAAGAGAAAAAATCTCACCAAAATCAATTCCCTCAACCTGGGAATAACCCTTTGCTACTAACCGAGCTTTGTATTTCTCCACTTTTCCTTCTGCATTCAACGTCTTTTTAAATACCCATTTTCTGCCAATGGGCTTTCTTCCAGTTGAAAACTCCAATAGATCCCAAGCCTCATTCTTATCCAAGGATGCCATTTCTTCGTCCATGGCATTTTTCCAGAGATTTCCATCCTCTGAATCCACTGCCTCTCTGACAGTTCTAGGATCATCATCAGTAATAGACAAAGCAAAATTTGAACGGAAATCAGATGGAGTATACCTTTCCGGTAGCCTTCTTTCTCGAACCGATCTCCTCAATACTGGAGTATGAGGATCTTCTTCTTCTGATTCATGTTCTTTTGTAGAGTCCGATTCATCATCTTTTAAATCAAACTCTATTTTCTTTGGTTCTTCCTTACTTGGTAGGACTTCATGTTTAATAACATCCTTCATTTCTCTAAATACCACATCTCATCTATACACTACCTTCTTAGTTTCTGGGTTCCAAAGCTTATAACCTTTGAGACCATCTTTATATCCAATAAAGATACACTTTGCAACCTTCTTATCTAGCTTACTCATGTTTTCCTTTGGAACATGAACATATGCATCACAGCCAAATACCTTGAGATGTGTGAGAGAATGTTTCTTACCAGTCCATACCTCTTGTGGAGTCTTGTCATCCAACGCTGATGAGGGTGATCTGTTGACCAGATAACATGTAGTACCCACTGCTTCTACCCATAATTCTTTCCCTAACCCAACACCACTGAGCATGCACCTTACTTTTTCCATTAGCGTCATGTTCATTCTTTTTGCAACTCCATTATGCTGAGGTGTATATGGAGTAGTCTTCTGCCTTGCTATACCACACTTACATAATTCTTCAAATTCATTCCCGCAGAATTGTCCACCATTATCTGTCCTCAACACCTTAATTCTTTTCTCTGTTTGATTCTCAACAAGAGCCTTAAACTCTTTAAACATGTCAAAGACTTCAGATTTCTTCCTGAGGAAATATATCCAAGTATTCCTCGAAAAGTCATCTATAAATGAGACATAGTACACAGATTTTCCCAATGATGGGACTGATACAGGTCCAAAAAAATCACTGTGAACTATCTGTAAAATTCCTTCTGCCCTCATTTCACCATAAGAGAATCTTATCCGATTCTACTTCCCATATACACAATGTTCACATAAATCAAAATCCAGAGAGAATTTATACATACCTTCAACCATACCTTTACCCTATAGTAGTCAAAGACCCTTCTCTCCGATATGCCCCAGTCTTTGATGCCACGAAATAACCTTTTCTCCAGAGACTGTAAGAGTTCTTTCTTCTTCAACTCCAATATCAGGAACAACATAACTATTACACCCATCACTAATAGTGCTTCCTTGTATCTTATACAAAGTTCCAAACCGAACTCCTTTCAACAACACCATTGCTCCTTGAACCATCATGCATGTTTCCTTTTCAAATATTGTTTTTACCCTTGCATCGTCCATTTTGCTTACAAAAATCAAATTTCTGGCCAAGCCTGAGATGTGAAGAACACCATGGAGTGTTCTAATCCTTCCATCTATGAGGCTCAACTTGAATTTTCCTCGTCTTATGATTTTGGTTGTTGAATCATCACCTAAGAAAAAGTTACCTCCATCATACCTTTCATATTCGCAGAACCACTCCCTGTGGGGAGTCACATGAAAGGATGCACCATATTCAACCAACCATGCCTCATGATTTGCATGTGTGCTTGAAGAATCCTAGTACACATCCCCTCCTTCTTCCTTGGAGGAATTTTCTTCTGTAGAAGGAGATTCTTCAGATCCCTTCTTTTTCTCAACTTTGGATCTACATTGCTTCTTGTAGTGCCCTTCTTTTCCACATCTCCAACATACTTTTACAAACTTTCCAGGAGATTTAGATCTACCCTTAGACTTAGATCTCCCACTTGAGAAATTAGATCTATTTCTTTCCTGGGAACGTCCTCTTGCAAATAATGCGTCTGTGCTCTGTCCTTCCATAATATTCTGTCTCATCTCCTCCAACAACAAGGATAAGACCACTTCATCAAACTTCAAGGCAGTTGTATTACTACCTATGGCCACAACCAGACTATCCCACGAGTCTAGTAAAGAAAACAGTAAACTGATACATTTATCTTCATCTGAAATTTTAATCTCAATAGATACTAACTGACTTACCACAGTATTGAAGGCGTTCAAATGCTCTGCCATCGAGTCTCCATATCTCATCCTTGGGTTATACAACTTCTTTCTCAGGAATAGTTTATTCACTAGGGACTTAGACTAATACAACTTCCCTAACTTATCCCATAAATCCTTGGTTGTAGCTTCCTCAGACACATTCAATAATACTGAATCTTAGAGACACAGTTGGATTGTGCTCTTCACCTTCCGATCCAATTTTTTCCAGTGATCTGCTGAAGTTCCTGTAGGTGAAGCAAGCGCGCTAAGAGATTCCTTTACTTCTACTCTACTCTTGTTGGTCTAACTATCTTTGTTTCCTTTATAACGACCCATGCCTGTGTTGGATCAACTTAAATTGTGACTGATGAATATCTATATTATGCTTAAACAGGTACTTATTATATATAAAAATCTATTCATAAACAAGGTGAGATACTTGATATAATTGTAAGGCGATGATCATCCATATGTTATTTCTAAGATTAGGTCATAGATTGGAGAGCACTTCGTGCCTCGTCTCCTAGCAGTCACGAGCCTATGCATCCAACGAGGTTGTTCTGATGGACCATAATCCCACCCACCCAAGTTATCCAGAGGTAAAGTGAGCTGGTCATGATAGACACAATGGAATAAGTATGAGACACAGACACAATGGAATAAGTATGGACACAAACATAATGGAATAAGTATGAGACATAGTGGGATCAATATGATTTTTCACGCTGCATTCGACGATTCTATCCAACCACAGGTTCCCCTATGATCACCCTGATACGCCATATCTGAGTTGAGGTACTTGGACTGGCCTGGGATGGGGTGGGACACAAGCTTACTTTTGCTTCAGAAACAGAAAATGCTTCGTCGGTTTTCCAAAGCATCTACCGAGAGGGGATTATGTTTTAATATCATGTGAATGATACTGTCACTCTTTGGAGTGTCCATTAAGAAATAGTTTGGACGAACATCGTACTCCATACAAATGAGAGACAACCACCGACGCCCCAAACCACCTTGTACCTCTTTTCTTAATGTCTATGTGTCGCCCAAAGTAAGTGGCACCCTATAACTAATTTCGGCCATTAGAACTAATTTTAGTTTCTGTTAGATTAGTTATCAAGAGTAACAACAGGTAGGGGCAGAGAAACACGTGTATATCCCGAAGCATATTTCTTAGTTGCAGCAATACCATAAAGAAATCAAATAGATTACCCTAGATATGAGTGACTATATTGATCAATTGAAGGAACTGCATGATAATGCCAAACTTCCATTTCCTGTGGATGTGTCATGATGGATATTTACACATTGGGACTTCTACAATCAATGGTTTAAGAATCATTTACATGATTCATCAAAAGTACTCTTCAAGTAGTCTCCACATTTAGCAATTCTATTCCTTTGGCCATATTTAGCAGTGAAATGGAATTAGCTTGGTAATTGCAATATTTAAAAACTATATGATAAAGTCTTATATTTAGCAATGAAATGAAATTAGCGTGGAGCGAAGCGAAGCAGAGCCGCTTTCCCAACAAAGGAGGGGAAGGTCATTACAACATGTATCTATTATTTTTATTTGGTAATTGCAACAATTAGTGTCCTATTAAGTAAGGGTATTATGTAAATCACATCATTTACCACCTCGACTAGAAGATTATATGTCAATAGGGGCATAGATGCATCTGTTTGGTTTGATGGTAACTGGAATCAAAATAGCTTTAGCGCCATGAGACATTACCATCCACCATCAAAGGGGTACCAGCGACGAGACCCTTGGTTGGGGTAGGGTAGCCATTCAACCTTCATGGATAGTACCTGGATATACCGCGATCCACTGATCTCTGTCCACCAACAAATCTTCCATCTTGAGCTTCCACAACTCAAAACTTTTCCCATTAAACTTTTCAATCTCCATTTTCGAATTGCTCACCATTTCTTTTCACCTGAAAAATCAATACCACATATCTCCCACTGTAACAAGGCTTATCACAGTCCCTAGCCAAACCTTTGACCACAAAGGCGTCCCCCTGAAGCCAACGATGCTCTGATACCAAATGTAGATTTTAACCTTGTACAATATTTACTACAAACAAATTTCCAGTAAAAGAACAAAAAATATAAAATGGCAAATACAAACATTACACAAAGATTTTTCCCCTGAAAATCCAAACCGGGAAAACCAACATATTCTATATTCATTCATAGTGATACATTGTTTACAATAAAATATACATATAGGATCCAGTGACATCCAAAACCCTAACCTAATGACCTGGATTAGTCAACAACCCTAATTCCTTAACTGGAAATAGAAAACCATCGACAAAACTATTTGTCGAAAAACTGCCCAACAATGGACATGAAAATCGAGGCAACATGAAAAATGAAGCAAAAATGCAACATGTTTCTCGAGGAATTTTTTTTTTCCCTCAAACCCCCCTGCGCGCCCGACACAACGTAGACACTACTCCTCGTGCAAATAATATAACACATACCCAACAATCATTGATCAAGAAGAAGCCACCACAGTTTCATGACACTTTGCAAAATGCAAAGGGGCATGCAACATACAAAAGCGTTGTCCAAGGATTCTCTCAGATAGAGGGAGTTGATTTCAGAGTTTGAGATGAAGGATCTTGACTCGATATATTGGGATTGGAAGCGTGGCTGGCACTAGATGAGATCTTCAGTAAGGAGACTGAATATGTTTATCATGATGGACATGAATTCCATGGCCACACCTATGATGACACATCTAAGGAAGTTGTGTGACGGGATAGGCATTTGATTTGCAGAGAGCACCTTGTGCCAGTATATGGTTGAGCCATGACCGTATATGGTTGAGCCATGATCATATTATTGGGTTACAACACAACATGTAGGTACATATGTTGTGGTATAGATATATATGATTGATCTTTGATGATGAAGTATGGTTGTCGGGATATACAGTTTTTGGATTGGAAGTGCAGAAGACAGATCTAGCTCCTCGGGTGCTACTTCATCTTGGGATCGAGCAGGATTTCCAGATAAGCAGGAAAGCAAATATCTGTAGCACTCAGTCATATATTATAGCTAGTGATGCAAGATATGAAGCAGGGTGAATTTTCAAAGGATCTTGCAGGACTTCATCAAAGACATGGTGCAAGAAGGAGCAATGAGGCTCCATCACTTATCCACAAATGAACAAATAATTGACATTTTCACCAAGCCTTTGTCTCAGACAAACTTGGTAGGAATGAAAATGTGTCCCTGGGGGAGTATTGATGATTGCAACATCGTGTCAATATTCCAAGATTGATCAGACGGACTTGATCATGTGGGAATAGGCCCAGATGCAATCTTCGACAGACTGAATATTCGAGTTGCTTCTAGATCGCCTATGTGTGAATTGCATTGGGCCTTGAAACTCTCACGAGTAGGTGAATAGTTAACTAAATAGTAGGTGAGTAGACCCGATAAGCATCGAGCCGACTCTATCTCCACTCGAATTGGGTTGTAGACCAAGGGAGATAGGGAACATCTACATCCATACTAGATGTGCCCCATTGTAGTCTTCGACGAACTGAATACTCGAGGTGCTTGAGGTGCAATTCCACGTGTCCGATAACATAATTATGAATGCATTCAAAGAGTGATCCTATGAGAGGATCACCATGAGGTGTTTGTGGCTCCAATGTGGTCATAATTCTTGTCATGGGACAAGAACGACTCGAGGTGCTAGACACATGTGTCTGATAACATCGAGCTAAATACATTCACAGAGTGATCCTATGAGAGGATCAATTATGAGGTGAATGTGGCTTCGATGGGGTCATGATTCTTGTCATGGGAAAATAATGACCCGAGGTGCTAGACACATCGTGGTGGATATGGATCACCAATATAGCTAAATGAGGCTCGTGGATATTGTGATATTGTCTATGATAGAAGAATACCAAGAACAAATATGCCGATATATATTTTATGATTACTACTAGATAATGTTGATAGTAATGATGATACATATGATGATACTCATGATATGGGTGAGCACATCATGCAGGTGTATCTCATGACGATGATGGTGACACACACTATGAGGTGTATCTCTAGTGTTCTCTAGAGGGTTGTGTCCCCTAGACGAGATTGACAGGTCCACATGGGTGTATCCATGTGTGACGAGATGATGCTACCTGTAGATTGGTCTATAAGATTGTGTGAGTCTTTCCCATACCATGTGAAGATGGATGGATGTGTTTGAGACCATTAATACCTCCTTAGCTAAGAGGGAGTGCTAATATTATGTTAGCTATGGGAGGTATTAACCTCCATATGTAACCTTTGACTAGAATAGAATATTCCAGAAGCAAGAGAAACCCTAAACAAATGTGTGAAAACCCTAGAAGACATGTCGAATCAGCAGAATATATAATATTAAGATATTATCCTCTAGGAAGATAAGTCGGCCCATAAAAGTGACAAAACCACTATAAATAGAGGACGTCTTGGCTCATTTGTTCACTCAGTCACACACTCTCAGTCACCCAGAAACAATGCGCAAGTTTGGAGGAGGAGCAACAACAACTGTAGTTGTACAATTTTCTCTTTTTTCAGTCTTTCTAGTACTTTCTCTTGTGCGCTACCCTTGGAGAAGGTGCACTCTCTTTGTTATCTATTGGTTATGGTGTGGCTTCCTGGAATCGTTCTTTATGTCAAAGATTAAGGTGCTCGGGGGTGGATTTATGCCTATGGTTGGGTGACAATGGTGTAGCATTGTCTATGGTTAAACAAGCACACCAATATTATTCTAACACATAAAAAAAAAAGGCCTTTGGGAGCTAACATTTTACTAGCATATCTTGGAGTCTAGAGAGAGCGCAAGTTGACCCCAGACAACTTGTCAATTTGAAGTCTAGCATTGTTTTAGTTCTCATATTATGTTTCGTCTTCAGCACCATACACCAAAATGTAACCTTTTGATTCATGTGAACCATTTTAGTTGGATACTGCATTTGTACAAGATCTTTATTTCAACTAAGATAACAACTGGATATCGAGATCTGTTCTTTCGTACCATTGAGATAATGCTTGGAAGGTGAATCTGGTTTAGGTATAATGGTACAGATCAATCGATCAATGATTACAATGATGGATTCATAAAAATCCATCAATATCTTTTATGCCATAAAATTCAATGAAGACTACAAATTGTTTCAACAGAAAATAATTAAAATACAAAGGACATGGGTTGTTGTCATGGTAGCACCCTTCCTTCTCGTAGACAAGCATTACTCAAGGTGTAGAGCCTTTGGAGACTTAGCCACCAACCATGGTTACTATCGGTGTGTTGTTATGGATTCCATGGTAAGTCACTTTGGTTTTCCTTGGCCCAGTCATCGATGTTTGGTGAGGGTAGCCCATGGAGCTATGCCATGGCTACTGTTACCCCCTCCATGCCTAGGGGTAACTAGAGATCATATCTCATGGCCTGCAATGGAGACAATGATCCCGCCATGATGATGATCGACATGTCCACAGATGGAAAACGAACAACCCCCGTCATTTTTCGTTACAACTACAGGTCATACAAGGCTCATCACATCCAAACATCCCAGTGTATGAGAGATGGTATTATTGGTAAACCAACGTCACCATGAGGCATGCTAGTCCTTCTTTCATCTAAACTGTTGTGCTTAATTTGTTGGGCATGTGGATGAGGATCTTTGGTTGAAGTTGGATAATGGATCACTAACTTGGGAAATTGTGTCATTTGCCTTGTTTCACCTTGCTGGTCAAATTCTATGCCCTAGTCTCATGTTGTCACCACCCAGGGAAAAGAGGTACTATTGGGGGGGATCTCGCAAGGGTAATGTTCTGTTCCACACCATAGTCAACACTTTCCATCCTAGAGCCTCTCATAGGGTACCAATATTTGGTAATGGGTCATGGTCCATTCTCTCATGAGGAGAAGGGACTAAATTCCCAGATGTTGATGCAACTACTCTATATATATGATATTTCTAAATGATAAAGGCCACCCTAAAATCCTTAGGCCATCTTGAGCTCTACCCCCTCTAATGGTAATCGCCCTTGTCCTGATGTGAATGAATGCACAATTATGAAGGATTATAACCCATTAAAAAATAAGGAATAAAGATTGAAACATGTAAAGGGGACTTACAAATCATAAATGGGTATCAAAAGGCAATTAAGGGGTTCAAAATGAAAAAAAAGTATTGAGGAAAGGGTATCTCAAGCAACAATCTCTCCGTATACAAAGGCACTTATAGAAATTGATTTAATGACACCATAAGCCATGAAGTAAGACCTAATTGATATCACTATCACACTTACTCTTGAAGGGTTTCTTTATCTCCTGCTTCCCTTGTGACCTATCCTTCTACATGGGTCTTTTATTTCCTGTCTAGGTTGGCACACCTAATAGGGTTGGATAAAGGCCCTCCCATATTTAAACTTGCCAACTCACATGATGTATTGGGCTGGTGTGATGCTTGAAGGGGATATTGAGGTGAATTGTTTACATGGCTTATATCTTAAGTGATAGCTTACTTTGCATGATTTAAGGACTAATATTTCTTCTAAACATTGGTTTACCTTGTCTTATATTCTTCTTTGTTTTGGATGGCCCTGACATGGTTCTTTGAGGGACGTCTTAGGTTTCTGCCAGGACATTGTGCCTTTACTACAGGACTTTGGTGTGTGTGATTCAGAGTAGTGAGTCACATAGTGACTCAACACATTCCAACATGAGCTCTCACATCCTCAGAACCTTGGACGATGGACAAATGCGTTCGGTTTGAGTAGATTTGACCATGATGACACACATATGGGCTGGAAGCCCACACGTTTGGCAGGGTACCCCATGCCTTGTTATTCATTGGATCGAGGACATTGCAATGATAAAATACTAGATGTCACTCAGAGATGAAATGTAACCTCCTTTACCTTGGATGTATCACCCTAGATCTTGGACGTTGGCCCTCTTGATGATGGCGTCATCTTCTAGGGTTTCATGATGCTAGGGTTTGATGGACAATTGGGGTACTAGTGATGATTTGGCATGATGATGGCGATGAGACATATCATTACCATTTAATCTACTATGGGATGTTTCCACATGACCTTTGGAGGCCTCCTAGCATGGGAGGGCTTGATGTCACACATGTGTGGCCATTATGATTTACTTTTTGCATTTTTACAATTTGTAAAGGCTAAATGAGGGGTCAACCCCAATTCAAATGAATGTTATGTTATGTTATGTGGACAAATTCGCTAGTCTAACCTCATAGGAAGTCTAGCATTGGCTTTCAATTTATCATCATCACTTCCTCACCATTGTGGGGAAACACTTCTACATTTTCGCTATTTCAGCCATTCTTGGTCTTTTCTCTTATGTGCTATGTATGAAGGAGGTTCATTTTTGGATTGTTAGCTCATTTGGATGGATATTTATGGAATTAGGGTTTTATGCTCTTGGTTTCTTGGATGAAGTAAGTAATTTACTACAATTCTATTAACTCTTGTTGATGTAAATGGTGAAATTGTTATCTTGTTGCAAGTAATATTTTTTAGTTGAAACCCGAAGAGGAAGACATATGCTTATCTTCCTCACAAAGTTTTATTTGTCCAAGTTTGTGAAACATCCTTGCTAGGGTTAGAAGCCTAAAGCCCAAAAGTGCTTGCATTTTAGGATTTTAGCCCTAAGCATTTGATCCTTGACTTAAGTGAAGCTACAAGAAGGGAAAATTGGTATCTAGGGTCCAAACGTGCTTGCACCCTAGATATCATTTTCCTCAAATTCTAAAGCCTAAGGCCCAAACGTGCTTGCACCTTAGGGTTTAGACTCTACCTCTTTGGTTTCAATTAGATCAATCTTTAAGTTTAATGCATTTCATATTGCATATGTCCTAGAATGACAAGGACACTGGTCTAGGAGTGATATTGTGACTATAGCAGTTGTCAAAATCAATCTTATAAATATCTCAAGCATCCTACTAACTTTACTAACTCTAACTCTAGCAAAATTCAACTAATTATTGTTGTTGTTACAAAATTTTGCTACAATCATTGAAATTTGTCTTAATTTGTTGCATACACCTAGTTATAAGTGGCTTAACTTGTTTTGAAACTACTTCTAGCATTTGGATAATAATCTTATTTGTTTAATGTTTACTTTCCATGGTCAATTGCTGTGTTTCCGAGCATTACTTCTTTCTGTTGTTTCAAATCATTTATTGTTGTCATAAGACTGTTTACTATTGTAATTTACAACAACCAATTCATTTTACTATCTAGTGTCTAAATAGGTCATTGTTGCATGCTTTAGCTTGGTAATTGTCAAATATATGCTGCAAATTGTTCTTTGTTCCAGACAGGTACAACAATCACCTTACAACTTCTATGCCTCTCTTAGACCTAGACCTAACTAACAGGTGGCTAAGATATGGGGTAGTAGGCTTGGCTATTTCTTGCTATTTGATTCCTTGAGGTCACCCAGTAAGCCTCCCTTGTGGTGGATCTCCTCCATCACTAAAACGAGGGAAGATTCTACTTAGAGGGCAGTGGTAGCTTCTTCCATAGTTATGCAAGATTTGGGGATCTTGTGGAGGCTTTGTACAAATACAAATCCCATGATAACAAATACTACAACATTGTCTCTGTGATGGCTTTGCACCATGTTTTACCACTAAAAAATGATTCAAGTGGACAATAAATCGGGCTCAGAAATTGTGCCCACAAGGGCTATGATTTTTCACTATATTTATTTATTTAGGAAATGAAACCTAGAATTTGTGTCTATACGGGTAGTGACTACCCACGATAAAAATCGATTTTCCAATGGAAATACAACTCGGAATTTATGACCACAAAGGGTTGCATTTTGGCTAGCATAAAATTGATTTGTCACGAGAAATACAACTCACAAATAATGCCACAAAAAGCTGCATTTTTTCTAGGAAAGGATTTATAGACATTGAATGAAATTCAAATTTAGAGCAGACATTAATCAAATTGATTTAATCTCTTAAATCTATTTACCTTGGGGTTTTGCTCAGATAAGTTATTGTTAAAAGAATAGATAGCAAGTCTGATGTTTCAAATAGAAAAAAGTCAACAAAACCAACATTTCATTTGCATCCCAAATCCCAAGCAAATTACAATGCAACAACTCTGCATTCCAACTCTATTACCTAATCATTTTTTAAATTAAAATGTTTATGCACAAAACATAGCAAATTTTGCATTGAGGAGGGAAAATGATTACCCACATAAGCTTGAGATTTATCTATTAGCTAGCGGCCATTGAGATGTCAAGAGAGGGATCTATCCCAGATCTACTTTCTTAGCATACTCTTTCCATTGCCAATGGGCAAGAGGGATTTTTCCCTTCTTAATTTATTTATTTTAAGACAACCAATAACTCTTTGCCTATATGATTTCTTATCAAAATTTTGCTCTAATTTGTATGATTACTATTTTTCCCAAGATTATTTTCATGATTAGCATACAAAAATCGATTCACCTTCCATATCCATTCATTCACCAAGTTAGAGTAAGAAATACAAGGGATAACAAAGTTAAACGATTCCTTGTATTCATGAGAGATATAGGTGTCTCATGTTTACAACAATATTCCCTGCGCTGAACCATTTCACTCCAATTGCTTATAAAGACCAACAACCCAAAACTCAAAATTGACACCATGTGCGTGTTAGTCCAAATCACCAAATGAATAATTCAAACAATATCATCATTTTTGCATGGATACTCACAATAAAAATTGCAATAAAAAAATAAAAAAATAAAAATATTATATATGCAACGATTATTCACACATAGTGTCACTTGCAACGATTATTCACACATAGTGTCACTCTAAGCTAGTACTGTAGCAAAGTTTGCATAAATAAAGAGATTTCATACAAAATTTAACCAATGAAGTGAGCAAGGAAATTCTTTAACCATTATATTTGACTTAGAGATATTAAATCTAGTACTTGAGCTACCAGTGCAATTCACTTACCTTTCCAATTAAAATTTGGTCAATCAAATTCCACCCTACCATATCCAGGGAAAAATTCTTCCCTTGGGACCTTGGAGCTGCATGGGAGGCACACCAAGAGTAGAAAATCAACATAATATTCTATGATATGCGTTAGTGGTGATGAGCTCATCCATTGGCCTCGGTAGGCAATCACAACACCTCTATCAAGGAGATTAAACAAAATTTGGAGTAAATCTACTACTAGACAATAATGGCATGGTCAAGCCTTTAGGGTTCTTTCACCAATTCAAGCTCTAGACCTCAGGTCAACATTAGGGCAACATTTCAGTGCATATCATATAGGATTCCCAAACCTATGGAATGCCCCATTATCTATAGGCCCATTGATAACTAACACCCAATCCTTGTGCAATATTCATTAACTTAAAATAATATTAATTTTAAGTTGTTACCTTAAAGGGTAATTTTAAAGTTTAACTAATACAATCGTGGGGTGATAAGTTTTTACCTAGGCTCAACCCTGAATCTGGTGAAGGTATGAACCTATTAGGGAATAAGGAGTGCATGTCTTTATTGTGACCCCCCCTTATCACAATTGTGAGGCATGCCTCCTCCCATGGTGGGAATTCTTTGGGTAGGCATGTCACCTCTACTCAATGCCCTAAGATCATACATATATTGTAAGAGACTTTGCCTCTCGTATCGACATTGGGTAGGCATGTCACCTCTACCCCTCCCATTAGAAACATAGGCCCAACCTCCTTAGTGCATCCCATGCCCTTGGCTCATAATATGTTCAACTAACAAGGATTGGCCTTGTGTTGTGCACATTTCATGGCACACACATCAAATAGCTTTGATCAATCCATCATCACTAATCATAAACAAGTGAAGAAATATTATTGGGCACTCATCTCAAGGCCTACATAGTTTGGCTCCCATTTCAAAGTTCTCATACATACACATGTTTAATCAAACTAGATGATTTCTTGCTCACATAATTTATTGTTAGCATAGTATCATAACCAACATATTTAATCATTAACAATCATGGCATTTTAATAGGGAAATTCAGTGTTAGTGAAGGCTCGTCTAGCCTTGGGACCCCTTTCTTGAGTACACAACAATAACTCCTTCGGGAGTTCCTTGCGTGCATGGTCACCCTGTCACATCTCACATAAGATCAACAATATGCACAACTCATTACAACTTTGTACCTTAATTAGAACAACACTGCATGTATACATCATATGATAAAAAACACATATAATATAATGATTCATCTCATAATTAGTCATAGTCAATAACATTCAATTAATATCTC
Source organism: Picea engelmannii (assembly GCA_009831015.1). NCBI lineage: Eukaryota > Viridiplantae > Streptophyta > Pinopsida > Pinales > Pinaceae > Picea > Picea engelmannii. The sequence goes on from ML797744.1 coordinate 286,014, forward strand.
GCACATTACTAAGGAATAATACATATCAATCATGTCACTGTGGGATATATACAATGGTTTTTGTCTCGAGGAAAATCAAAATCATACATATCAATTAGTACACATTTGGCACCCAAGAACATCGGTCATGTATGCAAGAATAAAAAGTATAACATCTCAATAATCACCAAAACAACATATGGTTCACCCCAACTACCTAGGGTTGACCTCCAAGTCAAACACATAATCAAATGAGGCATATATATTCCAAAATCATTTCCCAATTGTGGGATATACAATGGTTTTTGTTGAACACACACTTATACTCAAGGGGCGGGGGGGAGGGGGCGGAGGGGAAGGTTGTGAATCAATATTAGACAATTTTTAACTTTTCAAACATTCATCGACCATAAGAAAACAATCACATATTAACTGAAGAACATGGAACACAAGATTTACATGAAAACCCTTTCGGGAGAAAACCACAAAACTTCTCTTTATAATTATTTGTAGGCACCAACCTACTGTTACAAATATTTGTAGGCACCAATCTATTGGAGACACCAATCCCACTGGTACAAATCCCGGTAGGCATCAAACTACTCTTATAGATCTTCGTAGATGTTGGATTACTGAGAGGGGGGGTGAATCAATAATAACGTAATTATAATCCCTTTTCTTCAAATGTTATATCAATGTAGAATTATTATCCAATAATGAGTAGTAATAAACAATCACACACATGCACAGTACACCAGTGTTTTACGTGGAAACCCAAATTGGGAGAAAACCACGGAATGTTTTTTCTTATATATCTTGAAGAATTACATTCATTGGAAGCACCAACTTCCTTTGTTTTCCAGCTGCAACTGGAAGGAGGCTCCAACCTCCTAGTTTCTCAGGATACAACCTAAGGGAAGCTCCAACTCCCCAAATATCTGGCTACAACCAGAAGGAGGCTACAACCCCCAATGTTCTCCGGCTACAACCGGAAGGTGGCTACAACCACCTGTCCTTTCCCTGTCCTGCCACCCTGAAGTAGAAGTAGAATGATGGAACCACTGTCACACTATCACTGTG
>ML797744.1:287970-313031 GCA_009831015.1 Picea engelmannii
ACCTTTTAAAATCTCTTAAACCACTTTGATTACTTTGACCTTTTGGGGCTTCTAGATGACATATGAGGGTCCTCCAACTTCGTAAGGCCATAACTCTCAAACCGTGAGGAGTTATGTGACGTTCTACATACCACTAAAAATGGGATGACATGTACTATCCATATAGAATAGTATTATCTGAAAATGTATCATAACTCATACCGTTACCCATCAAATAAACTTGGGTCCATTACCCAAACCTGGGGTCTCCAACTTCTCATGGCCATAACTCTCTAACCGTGAGGAATTATGTGAAATTCCAGATACCAACAGAAATGACATGACAAGAACTATCCATCTAGGATATTTTCCCCGACAAATTCACTTTCCTTCATCTCATTATTCCACAATTAAGCATGGGTTCTCTTACTCCACAAAGCGTCTTCCTGTGAGGGCTTTCACCATAAGGGGACCACTTTGGAGTTCATCCATATTTACTTCTTATCAACCATGACAAAACAATAACGAGTCATATTTACATCAAACACTATTGGGTCCATTACCCAAACCTTTGTGCTACGGGTCTTTCTTCAAGGGTTGACATCAATGACAACCAACCTTAATCAACAGTAGACACCAATCTACTGGAGAGACCAATCCCCATTGTTAATTTCTATAAACCTAGCACCCGACAAATAGTTCCAAATAAAATTGATTTATTGAATAAATGCACAGCTAGGTTACTTAACAAATTTAATCAACGTGAACATAAAATTGAAATCAAACACATTGCACACAAATTTTTGGGTAAATTACCCCTGAAAAAACCCCAAAGGGAAAACCAGTTCTGTGAGATTTATTGTTATTAATTTGTGCTCCCTTCCTGGGATAATGGCCCACCCGAGGAATAAAAAACAACAAATAGCCAAGCCCTACAAACCTCAATATCAGTCCTTTGATCTTGTTGGTTGGATATTATCTCCCTTATTGCCCATTTGCTCCTTTCCTCGGCCCCTGCCCTGCACACATGGATGAATGTCCTTCTCCACCCAATCAATGATAGCTCACTCTCACTCTGTGTATTTGTTGTATGCCATCCTCTCACATAGGATGCCTTTTATAACCTTGAGTTTACCTTAAGTTCAAAACCATAGATCTCCTAAAGTGATCAACGACTGAGATCTATTCTCACGTTCACTTTAGATCTAACAACTAGGACTTTATGTAATTACTAATGCCAAATACTTAGACATTTAATTAAATTAAACTCACTTTATTACAAAAGTACATTCACTTTATTAATAACTTATAAAGTGAATATCCTAAGGTTCTGAGAGTAATTCAGGACGACTCCCACATGTTGACACAAACTTATGTGGAAGTACCTATCTGATGCTACTAAAAACATCAACACTCCTTCTTAGCGAGGACGATACTTCTACTAGCTGGAGGTGGCTTTGTCTTCACTATCAGATCTGCTACCATGGTTGCTCTGAAATCCACCTGATTGGTTGCTCCCTCTGAAACGAAAGCTATCCCTTCCATCTCACTCAGAACTGTCTTCGAAGACTTCCCTTTGATCATGCTCCTGAGCATCTTGCATGGCTATCACGTACCATGACTCCTTGAAAAACATGAAAGGCTACTCCTTCCCACCTGAACCTAAAGGCTGACTCCCTCTGAGTTGCACAACCTTCGGAGCTACCTACTCCTTTTCCTATGTCACTCTGCTGCTTTCCATAGATTTCATAGGATAACGCTTTATCATATACAAGTTTCTCTCTCTAAATCCGAGAACAATTGTTGTGTTTGAGCTAGATCCTTTGGGTTTGATCAACGCCTACCCATCTTGGATTAGTACATCATAGCCCTTCTTCTTAATTGTTGAGACTGAGATCACACTCCTCTTGATTTCTGACACCCATAGCACATTCGTTACTCTCAACACACCTCTTGAATCCATTTGGAATGGCACTATCCCAGATCCATTTATTGCATGCTTGATGCCCACACCAAGTTTCACATGCACGTTTAAGTCTGAATATGTGAAGTTCTTGAACAAATCTTGTTCTTCTGTCATATGACATTTGGCCCCACTATCTATTAGCTATGCACTAATTGATATGGTGCCCAAGGAAGTCTAGGAAACAAGTAAGAACTTTGTCTATTCAAATGTCTTAGAAAACTCATCTGCTTGAGCCCTTATCGATGCAACTACCTTTGATTGTGTCATGTTTCTACCCTTCTTTCTCTTCGGACACTGTGAAGCATAGTGTCCCTTCTTATGAAAGTGAAAACACTTGACCTTACTTAGGTCCTTCCCTATGTCAGCTTGTGAAGATGAATCTCCACCTGTGTTCATCCTAACATTCCCCCTGCCCTTCCTTGTCTGACTAGAAAGTGAAACATTCTCCCCATCACCATCCCCTTATAGGCCTCTGATAACCTCTCGATGAGTCTCCTCTTGGAAATCATCCCACAATCTCTCTAAGTCTGGAAGCTTCTCTCGAGCACATATGTCTTAGATGAATGGAGTCCAAAGCTTGGTGAAATCATTCAAGGCCACCCTCACTAACTCCACATCTATCACTATCTCATCAATTGCCCCCAATTGATCATGAACTTGAGTGATCCTGGTGAGATAACTGGTCATTGAATCAGTCTTGGACATCCTGGTGTTCCTAAGTCGTTCCCTCAATATCATCTTTCGGTTCTCGTTCTTACTTTGAAACATATTTGTCAGATTCAAGAACATCACATTGGATGACTTTTTCTCAGATAGGTGAGGTATAAGATGGTCCCTCACCGAATCTAAGATCATTCACATTGCCTTGGCCTCCCTTGTCTCATGCTTGGCCAGTTATGTAGGATCTGTTAGCGTAGTCATTGCGGTCTCTGCATGAATCCACAGTCCTTTCCCCCTCATGAGAAACATGATCTGTTCTTTCCACAAAATACATTAGAGGCACCCTCTGATCGGTCCTCATACATGAACGTGACCTCTTCCATCTCTAAATCTAATCTAAAAAATACATTGAAAAATGTGCTTAGCCCCTTAAGCACAAAAAACCAAAAATTTATTGGCTCCCCGGGACATGCTTCCCACTACCCAAAGTCTGCTGCTCACTATCTAGACCTACTGCAAGCTGCTTGGACCAACTTCCCAGGGCTACTTGAGTTTTCTGCTGGCTGCCCGACTACTTTCTAGGCTTGCTCGACGACTCTACCCGCTACCTGGGGCTACCTAGACCTATGCCGACTACCCAAATTCGTTGTTGGGATTTCCCTTTGATTCATATTGTAAAATGAATGAAATGGGAAATAGGAAAGTAACATGACAAAATATAGTAAATGCGACAAAATCAAATAAGGAAAATAATATGGGAAGAAATAATTTTTTTTCATAAAATGGAAGAATATTTAGAACTACATCATGAATGGAATGATCTCCTTTACAATGAGAGGCATGTATATATAGTAATTACGGGGTCCTCATAGGAGTCATGCCTTTTCATTATTTAATTGTTATGTGTTTTGTTTTTCAAATATCATGGGCTACAAAAAAACCATGGGTTAAAAAACAAAACTACACACATGGCTTTTCTCCACTTATTATTATTCTTTTTCCCACCAAATATCATGGGTGTATATTCTAGACGGTAAAAAGAAACAGTTACCATGGTGATTTGGTGGAAGAGGTGGATGACCATCGATTTCCACTTGGATCATGCCTCCCTCCTGTTGATTAAAAATTTGGTCACCTATATTTTCCCGCTCTTGGAATATTAAAAAAAAAATTGATATCAAAAGAAGAAAATTTCGAATGATTATAAGTTCATTGTGTAGCCCTCAATTTCAGCTTCGTTACACATTTTTCAGATTCAAAATATGAGTTCATATGCTCAAGATATACAGGTTTACATCTAAATGCCAAAAGAGTGCTTCCTCAAAATGTTCTTTTCTACTACGCTCTCACCAAAATGAACCAATACTTAGATTATTCTTAAATTATCTCGTGGGATCATACAAAATGTTTTGCAAGTCTAAACTCTCGGCATCATCAGAATGCATTGCAATCTTCCATTGTATCCATATTACACAAACACTTAGTTTTATTTCTTATTTTATTTCTCCACTCCCCTCCCTCTTTTCCTCATTACCATCGCGGGTTCATTACCTTCATGGGTTCATAACCCTTATGTCTCCACACTCCTGCCTACGAACTCGCCTCTCTCTCTCCTCCTTCCTTATCTCTCCTCTCTCATGAAATCATGCTTTCTTGTCCTCCTATCCTCATACTTAACCATTTATCCCAAGTTTCCCCTATTATATCGTTAACCAATGAAATTACTCCACATGGCAACCAACCATTTGATGACACATGTCAGTGAATAACCTCAGTGAAATTTGGCAGCTTGTGGTAACCTATCACATGGAGAAACGTGGGAGCTAACTCATCGTTAATTGGGCGATTGCGAGGATGACCTTGGGAATTAATTGGGTTCCTATTGGAGGATGACTGGGTAGGCAAAATATGTAATTACTTAATTAATTTCCCATGGGTCAAATGTCAGTCTTCATAATCTCCTTATGTTTCACATATAACCCATGATAAAAATTTTAATATATACTACAAACTCTCAAAAATTCCCATTCATGTGGGATATTTATTTTGAAAACAAGTCGAAATTTTAATGGACAAGGACGAATTGAAATCAAGGGCTAGGATCGTCCCATAAATTTAATCAACAACTGTTGAGCCTTGATTTTCTGGAAGCCATATCTTGAGATCCAAGTGACAGATTTGGATAAATTATACCTCGTTGGAAAGGTAATTTGACAAGGAAAATGTTGAAACATGATTAAAGGGCTTAAACTGACCATAGGTTTCTTATAAATTGAAAGAACAAACAACAATATTATTATGCATTATTGATAAATTTGTTTGGTACCTTAACTTCACGAGCTCATATATTGGGATCCAAAAATCAAAATATCATTCAGGAGGACTCATTAGAAATATAATATGATGAATATTACATTGAAATTAGTTTCCATGGATGAAAAATTGAATATCACACTCAATCAAAACACAATCCATTTAAAAAAATGCGTAAGCTAATTAAAATTTTGAAAATAAAAGATAAACTTTTATTAAATACGAAAAGGGAAAACTACAAGATACAAATGTAAATGATACAAATTCATAAATGAGACTTTATCGAGGCATCAATTAAAGTGATTATTCCAAGAAATAAAAAACGCTAACTACTCAAGAAGTTAGAAGATCCGGATTTAAAAAGCAAGAAAGAGCTTCGTCAAGGGGTTAGGAAAAAAAAAGTGTTGCATTAATAGAGCATAATATTAGAAAATAAAGGTCCAACCATCGGTATACAACCAAGATTATGATCAACAAACAAATATCTTCATCTTCTCTGTTCTTATTCTTCTTATACACCATTTTCTCAAGGCTTTATTCACATTTTTGAATTGAACATAAGGTTGAGTTCTTGAGTGTTTCTCTTGTAATCTTCCAAGAAATTTCTTACATGATCATGGAGTATTTACAGACATGTATGTGACTGCTAAATATATTTTGTATTGTTGAATATCTTTCATGAATACAACTCCACATAGAATTATTTCATGGCATTTCTCTATTGATTTCTCAGATCTTGAGATTTCTGAGTGTGAGATTTTTTGAAGTTTACCTATCAAATTCTTTTCAGTGTTAAATGCAAAACTCTTTTAAAGTTCTTTGAGATGATCAAAACTCTTCTCTCATTCGTCTTGTGAGAAGATATGTATTTATTCATTTTTTTGTATAAAATGGTTGTATATATGATGTTGATGATACATATTTTTTGATCTTAAAGTATTCCTTCAATCTTTCTATTGTTAAAGGACTTCTTGTTGCACATAAAGATCAGAGTAGGTTATTAAATAGCCATTCCATGTATAAATCAAAGAAATAAATACCTAGGTTTTGCGATCTAGCATTCTCATTAATCCAAGATATTCAAGATATATCTTTCAGCCAAAGAGTAGTACCACCTCTATAAAAACGTAGGGGGATTCATATCCTTGTGAGGTTGTTGTTTTGATCTTAACCGATTCAAACATCAACATTTTTGGTGACCATATTGGGGAGCCATTTATTTTCAAGATATCTTAGACTTTGTTTTAGATATGATTGAAGGACCAGAATCTCCATGATTCAAAGTTTCAAAAAGAAGATTCAAGAAGACTACTATTTGTTCTAGATGCATAGAGTTTATGAAAATATTATTCAAAGATGTTTGAATGACATAAAAAAGACTCAAGAACAATCAAAGATTCGAGAGAATGGACTCCCTAGTGATTCCATTGAAAGAACTCTTAAAATCCCTAACAATTCCATTTAAAAGATTCAAAAATATCAAGAAGAGATATATTATGACTCCTATGAAGAATTTCGTTCATGTGATGTTCCTTTGCCCTCTCCACCAAGTCCATCAATGGATCTGAAAGATGCAGCAAAAGGAGCAAGTTCCCAAAAGAAGGAGGCGACTACATAGAGGCCCTTTAAATCTACCATAAGCAAATCTTCAGATGCCCAATATTCCTATGGAAAAATTTTCTACATTCTTTGGGAATACTTTGGAGGATGTATAACAACATTTGTTTAGATTCAAATGTACATGTGATGTTTTCAATCTCACTAAAGACAATGTTACATGTCAATTATTTTTACAAATTTTTCTTGGGAATGCTCTTGAATGGTTCCATTCACTGCTTCCCGAGACCATTACTAGTTGGGACGTGTTAGAAACTTTATTTGTTGAAAAGTTTACCCACCCACTCTCTCCCATATGGACACAAGACAATTGAAATTTTGGCCTTTCATGTACTGCATATGAATATCTTTCAAACAATAATTTTGAAAATGAAATCAAGGAGCATCCACCAAATGCACAAGAAGATTTCAGCGTTGCAACAGATGATGAAAAACCACAAGAAAGTTGGAAACAAGAGGAATTGGTAGAAGAAATGAATCTTGAGATCAATGATGAGCAATATTTCATTGTGTAAGGGAAGAATGTTTTCAAGACATTGCTAGTGAATATAAAGTATTGGATGTGTTCAATGATAAGGAAAAAGATGAAAGTATGTTAAAATTAGGAATTCCTTATTCAATCAAAGAAAACAATATTCTTGAGCAACCAAGAATTGATTATATTGAAACATGGTTTCAAAGCATTGGTGACCAAGCAATGCCATCAAAATCTCAACACATTTAGTTCAATTTTTCTCTAGCACATTTTGAGCATGCACTTGGCTCTTTGGTACTAGCCTCGATATGTTTCACAGTTCTGGAGTTCATTCCACAGATCAGATGGATGCTTGAATGACTCCATTGGAAGTCTACCTACACCTGAAAGTGTTCCTTTCCTCCAAGTAGGATAGGGTAGGTACATCTTCTTTGTACATAGTTACTTTTTTCATTCAAAGTTTTGCGCAATAAAGCATTTTCTAAGTTAAGGTGATATTTGAAATTAACTCCATGAAATAATAATTACAAGAATTCATTGTGAAGATGACTCCATAGCCCAGTGGAGAAAGCAATTGGTCTTCATATTCTGATGTTCTCAACAACCCATAGGGGGCCACTGTCCTGCAGTTGGAGATAGTTGTTGATAAAAAATGGGGTCACCTATATTTTCCCGCTCTTGGAATATATAAAAAAAAAATGATATCAAAAGAAAACAATTTTGAATGATTATAAATTCATTGCGTAGCCCTCAGTGTCAACTTCATTACTGTAACGCTCCTCTCGTTACGACAACAAACAACGATGTATAATAGGTATTTTTTTTTTTTTGCATAGGAAAATTAAAACATCATGACATAATTAATAACATCACAAGATACACATAATCATAATTTAATAACGACACATTCAACGCATTAACATAATTAACAATGACGCATAATCAACACATAAACATAAGGAGTGACACTATTCAACACAACATGATCAACTAAAGCAAGTACAATAAATGATCAACCACATCACTGAGTAATAAATTACTACCCGCCCAACCTACCCTGCAAGGTTAGGACCTCCAGGACACATAAGAAATGCTCAAGCCTAGGATTCATACGATTGATTTTGGCCACTTAAGATCTCAGGGCTGGCGATTGTTCTGAGGAACGAGGAGGTGTCTAAATCCCCTAATCAATCACAACTCATAAATCCTGCCTAGATATTAGTCATACATCAATCTTTTACATGGCGCCAGAGTAATCTAATTCTAAATCAATCGTACGTCAACAATATTTAATGGCGTGATAGTAATATAGTTATAAAATCCATCATACATCAACAAAATTTATTGCACAATAGTAATTAAATCAATCGTACATCAACAATAATTCATGGCGCAATAGTAATCTAGTTATTAAATCCATCATACATCAACAAGGTTTAATGACGCAATAGTAATAGTTATTAAATCGATCATTCATCAACAATGATTATGACGCTATAGAAAATTCTACTACAAACATACATCAAGTAATTGACGCAATTACCACCTAGGAAGCATTCTAACTAAAGTCCAACTGCAATGACATATATCGATATAATAGACGCAATTAGCATTCGTGGAACCTTCCAAAGATGGTTCCACTATAACTAACATTTATCAGATGGTAGACACAATTAACATCTTTGATCAATCCAACAATAGTTCTACTATGAAAACATTTCTCAATATGATTGACACGATTAGCACCTGTGTCTATTCCCTCAATAGTTCAACTTTTAGTAATACAAATAACGCCACACTTGTAAGTGCATTAGCCATTAAGATGGAACCCATAACATGCTTGTCATCATGAACTCACTCAACATCATTGTAAGTTATTACGAATACACCTTACCTTTATATTTATGAAAATGAATTCAACCTATTAAGTGTAATTCTTAAAGAGCGAGAATGCTGCCTAATCGTATGATATAGTGAACAAGATTATGACCAACATCTCGTAATTATTCCATAAGACTTGTTACCCAAAAAGAAATGAATATCAATCATATCAAAATTCTATATATAATTGTTAAAACAATACATTAAGGCACTGCATTTAAATTTTTCCTTTACTTTTCACAATTGCTATTATATGAAATTACTATTCACTTTTTAAAACACACTTTATGAGTCTTTCCAAAACAATTTAAGCCTTACACAATTTTATATCCTTTATATATCATGTAGGTTTTAGAGTAAGGCATAAGAAATTATACTAATAAAAATCCCAGGTAAAGCATTAATAAGATCCGCTTGAAGTACTTAAGGGTTTCCAAACTCCTGTAGCATTCCTTAAGGCATTAATATTTTAATTATACTTAACATACCAAGCATTCCAACTACTGCATAATCGATAAAGGAATTTAAGAGAAGACACAATCCTTGTGACCATTAAGAAACTTCATCTTCTATCTCACCCAATCATTATAATACAATAAAGTCATAAGAAGAATTAATAAATTTATAAATCTAAGCATATTAATTTGTTTTTTTTTTTTCATTCCTGCATTACATATCCCTTAAGGCTAAGAAGACCCATCCTTTAATTAACAATACATTCATTTCAGCTTTAACTGAAAAATTTCAACTCATAAGGAATCATGAGAGGATAGTCTTCCTCAACCGGATCTACCTTCAAAACTTCCTTCTAGCAATGAATTTCAGGTGGTATGAGGAAAGAAGTCATGAGTATCCTGCAACTAAGGCGAAACAAGGAGTTCGATTTCGAAGGTATCCAGGAAAACACCAATGGTACTAGGTTCTGCATAATACACTGAGTGCATTAACTCTTCAAACTGGGTTTTCGCTGACAGAAAACGCCTAAAAATGGACAACGCTCCACAAATTCCACCAACACACTGACTGTGCGATTTGGAATTTTGCTGAGAGGACACGCCCAAGGGAAAAATGCTACACCATTCACTAATACCTGACTGCGTGGTTGGATTTTCTCGGACAGGAAACGCCCAAGGAAACACGCTACACAATCCACTAATGCCTGACTGTGCGATTTGATTTGCTATGATGGGAAATGCCCAAGGAAAAACGCTACAGTCCACTAATACACGGACTGAGGGATTTGGATTGTGCTGACAGTGAACGCCCAAGGAAAAAAATGCTAAAATTCACTAACACACGGACTGGGCGATTTGGTTTGCGTTGACAGTGAATTCCCAAGGGAAAAACGCTACCGAATCCACTAACAAAAGTCATACAAGGGATGGTAATTCACTACACCACACACTGGCGTAGAAGCCAAAGACATTAATGCTTGGGATATACAAGGGTTTTCAGGTTGAAGGGACTTCCATGGACTGGCCAGTAAAATCGTGGCTCAATAGTTTACGCAGGTGAGACAAAATCATCCCCTCAGTCACAAAAAAATCTATCCCAAAAGAAAACGCCCTCCCATATACTCTCATTGAAAGGGAGATTCCCTGAGTAAGCTAGGAAATTATATAATAAAAAAATTAATCCAGTGATACAATTGTATTCTTTCCTTGAGGTGCTTCCTTTTAAACCCAAAGAAGCATCTATATAGCCCATACAAAACAAATTATTAAAGTCACACTAAATCCCATACAATTACTAAAGACACACTAAAGATATTACGCCACTTGTCATTCCCTTGATCACATGGTTGTGTAGATAATATACATCAAACAAATAATGAAAATTTAATGGGGAATTACCAGGAAACAACGATTGGTCACTGGGACAACTCACAACAAAATTCTAACATATATACAATTTAAACTTAATACATATGCAAATATTAATTAAAATACCGTAACCGATGGTGAAGAAACGAAAGATATCTTCCGCGACGATGCTTCTCCAAACCTTTCGCTTGGTAATCGTATAGACTTCACCGGTACCTCCCAACCAATGCTAGGGGTTCTCTGCTTCCCCCTTAGCCCCTTGAGCCGCAAAGGGGCCACACACATAACCAACAATCTGTTAATGATTGTAGCTATGTGAGACATTCTTCAGCGTACAAACCTGTGAAGTGTGGATCATTGCAGCTATGTGAAGTCTTTCTCTCAGCTTACAAACTTGAGAGAAAACCTGTAAGAAGGGTAAGTGGATCCTGCCTGAGATAGAACTGGGAGCGTAGAGACGACCTCCTCCATTCAGAGATTTGATAAGAACTCCAAATGATTATTCAGTGGGAAAGGCGATTTGTTGAGTTAGGATGTGTTTGTGGCTGAGCACAAGGTGAACGTGTGATATCCCAAAAGTGTTGGGTGCATCATCACGAGAACATAAATGAAGATGATGTATTAGCCTCCTCTGAGAAACATAGTTGACTAGAAGAATCCAGATGATTCTCCTGTATGTGGCAGCGGGAAGGAAGATTTGTAGAGTGGACGTGCCTTTGGATGAGCACAGGTGAACGTGTGAAGATCTAGTTCTTTTGTGTAATACAATGAATCAGAGCTATGACATCCCTATGGATGTGCCCCTAGTGGATGAGAACTAGTGGGTGTATCATATCCTTTTCTATATGTTGTTCAAGAATCAGGATGTGTTGAGTTAGGATGTGTTTGTGGCTGAGCACAAGGTGAACGTGTGATATCCCAAAAGTGTTGGGTGCATCATCACGAGAACATAAATGAAGATGATGTATTAGCCTCCTCTGAGAAACAGAGTTGACTAGAAGAATCCAGATGATTCTCCTATATGTGGCAGCGGGAAGGAAGATTTGTAGAGTGGACGTGCCTTTGGATGAGCACAGGTGAACGTGTGAAGATCTGGTTCTTTTGTGTAACACAGTGAATCAGAGCTATGACATCCCTATGGATGTGCCCCTAGTGGATGAGAACTAGTGGGTGTATCATATCCTTTGCTATATGTTGTTCAAGAATCAGAACTACTTGTAACCCTAATTGTTATGTAAAGGGTACAGGTCGACCCTACCTTATTGTGTCTAATAATAAATGTAAAAGATAATTAATCTGGATAATATTAATTATAATAATAATAATAATAATAATTATTATTATTATATTATGTCTTAAGAGAGGTCAACCCTGTTGTGCCAATAGACACTTTAGTTGATAGGACGAGTCTAATATAAGTAAAGGGAAATTTCCCATTGTAGAAACACATCTTTCTCTGGAGTTTGAAAATTTCAGCAAGTGCACTTCTTTGGCAAAAGGTGCGCACCTCTCTTGGGCGCTAGAGTTATAGGGTTTGAGCACCCTCTTGTGTGCTAGGTATTTCTTGCTGGAAAAGATCTTTCTTTTGAAGATTATAGCAAAGGATTTGGCTGGGTTTTCTTCCCTTGTTGAGAAGGGTTTCCCATGATACATTTTGTATTCTTGTGCATGGTGCTTCTTCTTGTGATCTTGGTTGTTGCAACATTTATGGTTATGGTTAAATGTTAAAATGGAATGAAATTCATGCTTAAACTAATGCTTATGAAAAATCAACATGGTATCAGAGGACAGGTCTTGAAAGAACCCATTGCACAAGCATCTACCAAGTCTCATCCTTTACCAGTCATTCCTACTCTCCTGTAGAACCGTACGACCCTCCTAGGGTTTCCAGAAAATCCGTACGACCCTCCTCTTTTGGGTGTGTCTACCCCTTAAAACTTGGACGCTTGGGTTATTCTTGGCATAGAAGAGTACAACCTCTTCCAATGCATCTTCAGAAGCTCTCAAAATGAAATTCCTAGAAATTTTGATTTTTGGACCTAGGGTTTCTAGGTTGCCGAAATTTCCTGCAGAATATTAATTCTAGATTTCCGAAGAAACGTTTTTCTGAATCAACAAGAATTTCTGTGTTACTGTCAAATTGATTGTTGGTAGTCATAAGTCCAATAGAATCTAATCTTTCTAATCTAACCTAATCATTAGGTTCTCAAAATCCAGTTGGCAATAATTTGAAGAAACAAATCAAATGAAGAACAAAACCTTGGTAGAAGATAGGCTTGATTGAGCAAGCAATTTCAACCCCTGGAAATCAAAGCTTCTAGTCATTCTTGAAGAATATGATCTCTTGGATGTGACAACTAAAGTTCTACCAGAAATTGCTACAGATATAGAGAAGAAGATAAGAAAGGAAGATGATGTCAAAGAAAGAAAAATAATCATCTACTCAGTAAGAGATCATCTCTTGCCTTGTATTGCCAATCTAAAGACATCCTATGATATGTATGAAGTCTTAAAAGGAATGTTTGAAAGTGACAACTCTCTCAGAGCTCTTACCTTAAAGAGCCAACTTCAAAGTACCAAGATGACAAAGGGTGACTCAGTTGCACTCTTCCTTATGAAGTTATCAGAGATTAAAGAACAACTAGAGACCATTGGGGAAATCATGTCTGATAGAGAAATTGTCTTAACCACTCTCCAGAATCTTCCAAAATCATGGGAGCCTTTCATTCAAAGTATCAGTGGAAGAGAATCTCTACCAACCTTTGATCGACTATGGACAGATTACACTCAAGAAGAACTTAGACTTAGAAACAGAGGAGTGGAAGATTCTTCAGAAGAAAATTATGCCCTTGCACTTCATACAAAGAAGGGAGGAAGATTCAAAAGAAATTTCAAGCAAACATTTAAAGGTCAAAAGCCTCCATCCAATCATAGTTATCAAAGAAGATATGCTTCATAAATTCAGTGCTTCAGATGTGACAAGTATGGACACATTGCAAGAAATTTTCCAACCAGGAAGAAGGGAAGACAATATGCTTCCACTACTGACATTGATCTAGATCCACCTCAAGTGAGTGAAGAGAAGAAAGAGGAGAAGTACTTCCTCTAAAAGGGCATGGCTACAAACTAGGTAAATCATTTGATTTATATTTTTATAGTTGATTGCATTTTTCAAATAAATAAAGGATATTATTCCTAGTACAAAGAGCTCTCAAAGACTTGGACCATTATCCCTGGTACGGGAGTCAAAACCATATTTAAATTGTTCATTATACAAGAACAAGCAGAAACGTTGTCCCTGTAAAAGAGAGAGTCTTTTAAAGATCCAAAAAATCTCAGATGAAGATTAACAATAAGTCTATTACCTTCTCCACATTCGACATTTAAGAGGGAGACATACTTTATCCCAGTTGATTCAGTTGTTTCAACCGATATATTCAGAGACATTGTAGTAAGGTCTAAAAAGGCCTTTCTAGACCCACTTTGCAAGAGGCAGAGAAACATACAAGCTTCTCAAGGCCACATTCTGAGAAAGCAAAAGAGATTTTCAAACTATCCTTCAATCAAGAGCCACTTCATTGATGTTGAGACTTCTTTTATTAGAGAAGTAATGAGAGAACCGGTATGGAAAAATGCCATAACATAAGAATACCAATATATCTTAAAGAATGATGCATAAGATATTTTCTTTCAAGGATCAAAAAGGGAAGTCTGTGATAACTTCTAAGTGGACCAATATGATCAAGCATGCAACTGATGAGAGTGTCAAGAAATACAAAATGAAATCTATAGCCAAAGGGTTCTCACAAACAAGAGGGAGTTGTCTATAATGAGACAATTGATCTAGTGAACTTGATACACTTCCATCCGTACTATCTTCCATGAGTTGTAAACTATATCAGATAGATAGATTCTTGTTGAGTTTGGATTTCAACAAGAGTCTTGCTGTTCCAAACCTATCTCATTACAGTAAGGTAATGAGAGCCTGATTTTGATGACTTATTCAGAAAGCCTTGTTATTGGATAGAAGTAATCCTTGACCTCTAAATTCAAGATGAAGAATCTAAGTATGATGCACAAACCTCTTGAGACAAGAAGTATGATAGAAAACCGATGAGATTTTCCCGAGTCAAGGAAAATATATAGTGGGAACATTAAATAAGGTTAGTATGACATAATGCAAATCCACCATGATGGATCAAAAGAAGAAGATCAACAACATTCAGACAAGACCGATCCACAGTTGTTTGGATGACTGATATATCTGATTAACATCGGACTTGACTCATGCCATACAATGAGTGTGCCTAGTCATTTCATGAGTCAACCGAGACATACTCACTAGACGACACCAAAACATGTATATATGAGACACAGTTGGATATGGCCTGAGATATTCCTCCAGTATAAAATTGAGTTTACAGGACATGACAATTCAGATTGAACAGAAAGTACAGTGGACCGAAAGAGAACATCTGATTGATATTCTACCATGAAGATTGCCATGGTTTCCTAATGCAGCAAGAAACAAAACTTTGTGGCCTTGAGTACCACAGAGACAGAGCATATAATAGTGAATGAGTGAAGCAATGTGGCTTCACAAACTTCTAACATATTTACTTGACCACGAGATGGATCCTATGATAATAATCAAGAGCCGTGTATAAATATCCATAAAAAACCCAGTGTTTCCTAATGGATTGAAACACGATGAGATATCCTTATGTTAGAGACATGATGCGGACGGAAATCGTATACTTGTAATACCTTCCTACACCTGAGCAAACTGCAGACATTTACACCAAATAGACTTGGTGAAGAACTCCTTCCTAGTTGAGAGGGAGTATTGATGACTCCAGCCAAATCAAAATTCAAAGTATATCTGTATGAGACTTGGCATGATGAAGAATGCATCCCTAGCTGAGAGGGAGTGTTAATGATTGCAGCGATGTGAGACATTCTCCAACTTACAAACCTGTGAGGTGTGGATCATTGCAGCTATGTGAAGTATTTCTCTCAACTTACAAACCTGAGAGAAATCCCCTAAGAAGGGTATGTGGTTCCTGCCTGAGACAGAACTGAGAACGTAGAGATGACCTCCTCCATTCAGAGAGTTGAGAAGAACTCCAGATGATTATCTAGTGGGAAAGGTGATCTGTTGAATTAGGACGTGCTTGTGGCCGATCACAAGGTGAACGTGTGAAATCCCAAAAGTGTTGGGTGCATCGTCACGAGAACATAAATGAAGATGATGTATTAGCCTCCTCTGAAAAACAGAGTTGACAAGAAGACTCCAAATGATTCTCCTGTATGTGGCAGTGAGAAGGAAGATATGTAGAGTGGGCCCGCATGTGGACAAGCACATGTGAACATGTGAAGATCTGGTTCTTTTGTGTAATGCAGTGAATTAGAGTTATGACATCCCTACGGATGTGCCCCTAGGGGATGAGCACTAGTGGGTGTATCAGATCATTTTCTATATGTTGTTCAAGAGTCAGACCTACCTGTAACCCTAATTGTTATGTAAAGGTTACAGGTCGACCCTACCTTATTGTGTCTAATAATAAATGTAAAAGATAATTAATCTAGATAATATTAATAATAATAATAATAATAATAATAATTATATTATGTCTTAAGATAGGTCGGCCCTGTTGTGCCAATAGACACTTCAGTTGATAGGACAAGTCTAATATAAGTAAAGGGAAATTTCCCATTGTAGAAACACATCTTTCTCTGGAGTTTGGAAATTTTAGCAAGTACACTTCTTTGGCAAAAGGTGCGCACCTCTCTTGGGCGCTAGAGTTCTAGGGTTTGAGCACCCTCTTGTGTGCTAGGTCTTTCTTGGTGGCAAAGGTCTTTCTCTTGAATATTATAGCAAATGATTTAGCTGGGTTTTCTTCCCTTGTTGAGAAGGGTTTCCCAGGATACATTTTGTGTTCTTGTGCATGGTGCTTCTTCTTTTGATCTTGGTTGTTGAAACATTTATGGTTATGTTTAAATGTTAAAATGGAATGAACTTCATGCTTAACCTAATGCTTATGAAAAATAAAAAAAATCATCTAGCTCCTGGCTTGCCTCGCAAGGTAGAGCCACCGCTCTCTCTCAAGCTGGGTATCCCAACTCTCACAAGTAAAACCAGTCAAAATTTATGTAGCATAACTTTACCCATCATCTGTGTCCTCCTTTTCTCATCTAGGCTATTTGTTTTATATAATTTTCCCATGAGACATCCCCACTTGCAAAATTAATTTTCTTTTCAATTAAATAATTTAGAATTATTTCCCCCCTTACACTTGTCATTCTTTCCTTAGGTTGCACAAGAAATTCCACATTTTATTTTAATTAAATTAAATTTCCCTCACCCTTCCTAAAATTTCTCCTTAAATCACTCCTAGTTGTCTCTTTCTTCCCCTTATTTCCAATTAATGACTGACGCCTTTCTAAAATAGAGTTGAATTAAAATAGGATTCTTCTCTAGTAGACTAGTGTCAACTAGACTCTAGATACCTTTCTATCTGCACACATTCTTTTATGCTTTATTCCTTTCTTATCTTAAATTCCAATTTGGTATTTTATGCACACATGTGTATTGTATTAATTCTTTAGACTTATTTCATCTTTCTTAATTTCTTGAATTGATTTGCCTCCTTCCCATTTTATTTAATTTGTAATTTAGTTTTAGTATTTTCACCAAGCTTAGACTTAGGCTTAAATTTTAAATAGGCTTAGACTTTCATTTGGGATTTAAAATTGATAATTTCAATCGTTATTTAATTAATTAAATCCAGAAATGTTTAAATATTTTACAAAGTTTAAATATTCGCTCAAGGTTTTCTAGGCCACCTAGATTCATTGACTCAAGTGTTACTTTCACGACGTGCCCTTCAAGGTGCACAACGTCCAATGGTGCCACTCACCTTTGGATGGTTTTGGTAGTTGTTCAACCCATGGAGTCAACACTCCATTCATGTGACCTTGTGAGAGACTAAGGGATTTTAAGGAATAATGACCCTACCTTATTGTGTGCCCCTTAGAAATCCTCGTGAGTGACTGTCTTAGGCTTCCCTCACAACATCGTGGATCTCTCGAACTAGGTAATATTTAACCTACAATTCGAGCCACGATGGGAGTGCTAGTAGGTTGTGACAGGGACGTTGCCACACCTCTCCCTAAATATCTGGTCTATGTGCATGGCCCCTTTACTCCTTATGCGAGTCATATTAGCAAGCATTCGTCAGCCTACATTTATTAACAAAATACTGTCAACGATATATATACAACATCATAATACAATCAATCATATGTCACATATGGATAAATGAAATACTCAAACCAATAAAATCCACTCCCTAATTCAATCTGGCGTCCAAGGAGGTCCATTGATGCCATCATCATCCACAATCTATCAAGTGTCCTATACACTCAGGGGAAACTCGTCAATAACATCTGTCAATACATATATATGATTCAATTAACATTAAATCACAATCATCATCATCATCATAAAAATACACAAGAGAAATATATAATCATGTACTATAACTGGATCACTTGCACGCAAGTGTCCTCAAGGAGTAAGTCGATAACATGTGCTTTCAAGAGTGGGATATTATAATTACGCATTTTTCAAATTTAAAATCCAAGTTCGTATGCTCAATATGTCTAGGTTTACATCTAAACGCCAAAAGAGCGCTTCCTCAAAATGTTCTTCTCTACTCTGTTCTCACCAAAATGAACCAATACTTGGATTATTATTAAATTATCTCACATGCTTGTATACATTATTTTGCAAGTCTAAACTTTCAGCATCATCAGAATGCATTGCAATCTTCCGTCGTATCCATATTACACAAACACTTAGTTTTATTTCATATTTTATTTCTCCACTCCCCTCCCTTTTATCCTAATTACCATCGTGGGTTCATAACCCTTATCTCTCCACACCCCCCACGTCCGAACCCGCAAAACCGCCTCTCTCTCCTCTCTCCTTATCTATCCTCTCTCACAACCTACTCCTTTCTCATCCTCCTATCCTTATATTTAACCATTTATCCTAAGTTTCCCCTATTATATCATTAACCAATGAAATTACTCCACATGGCAACCAACCATTTTGTGACACATGGAAACAAATAATCTCATGACATGTGGTAGCTTGTGGTAACCTATCAGATGGTGATCTTGAGATTTGGGTACCTTGGAAAGTGCCCCCCCCCCCTTGTGTTTGTGAGTCTCTAAACACAAAGGGGGAGACTATTACCCTCATTACTTTACTTTATGATTCTAATTTCACTTTGACTTAAGAGATTTAAGTCAAAAGTGAAATATGTCACTTAATTCATTAAAGTGAAATTTAATTCACTTTGTGGGTGAGTTAAAGGACATAAATCAAACTAAGGAAAGTGGGTTTCCTAAGTGATATTTTTGGATTAGATCTCACCCATTGATTAGACTTGGCTAGATTGGATTTAGGCCATTGGTATTTTACGGTTTGTCCAAAGAGAGGCTAAAGGAGGGAATAGGGCAAAGATGAGATTCATTCTTCACTTGAGAGGAGAGGAGAAAGTGCACGAGGTCAAGGGTTTGGGAGAAGCCATAACTTGGGTCTAGTTCACCATGGAGTGTCTACCATGGAGTATGGGCTACTTCTTCCTTGTTGGCACATACATATTGGGAGAAGAGGTGCATCGAGAAAAGGAAGGGCGCATCTCGAGGAGGGTTCTCACTTGTTGAGGAGAGGCACACTCTATGGGATATGGAGGGCGCATGGCAAGGGAGGGCGCACCGCATTTGTGATTTTTTGCTTGAGTAGGTTCACACTTGAGCTAAGTGCACACCACATCTTTGGAGGGAGGCTATCTTGAGAGGAGGGAGATTCTACAAGGGAAAGGCAAAGGAAATAAATAGTTTAAAGTCACAAGCAAAGGCAAGGTCAAAGGAATAGGCAAGGGAAGAGGACCAAAGGCTAGCAAAGAAAGAGGGGAGCACCAAGGCAAAGGGCGTCTTTCTTCAAAAGGATAGCATGGACATCTTCAAGGGACTCCAAGGAATTCGAGAAGGGTTGCTATTGTATTAGGTTCACTTGTAAATGTTTTCCATGTTGTAATTTTTTCTTTGAGGCCTTCTATATACATCTACTCCAAACTGGGTTTTTCCAGGGTCATGTTGACCAAAAACATGTGTGTCAATATCATGCATTCTTAGAAGTGTTAGAACAACATTTAGAGTTGTAAAGATTGAGAGGATTTTTATGTGTTTTGAGTTATATTGTATGTGCTAATCATAGGTATGAAAAACACTTGCAAGGGCACCTCAAAAGGACACTTAACCACAAAAATGATCAATAGAAAGTAACCAAACAATTTGCTATCCTAAAAGGCAATAAAGGATAGTTTTGGAAAGTCAAACTTAGAGCTAAAATATGGTCAAAGACATACCAGATTTAGTAGCCTGATAGTACCTCGTTTCTCTTTAGGCGACACATAGGATCTAACTCATTGCTCACTAGGCATTGATTGGGTGCCCATAGGAGGATGACTAGGCAAGCAAAATATTTAATTACTTTATTAATTTCCTAAGGGTCAAATGTCCTAGTCTTCATAATTTTCTTATGTTTCACATATAACTCATGATAAAAAAATTGATATATACTACAAACTCTCAAAAACTTGCATGCATGTGGGATATTTATTTTGAGAACAAGTCAAAATTTTAATGGAGGACGAATTGAAATCAAGGGCTAGGGTTGCCCCATAAATTTAATCAACGGTTGTTGAGCCTTGATGTTCCAGAGGTCATATCTTGAGATCTAGGTGTCGGGTTTTGACAAATTATAGCTCGTTGGAAAGGTAATTTGATGAGGAAGATGATGGAACAAGATTAAAACGTTGAGATTGGCCATATTTTTTTCTCAAAAATTGAAAGAACAATCAACAATAGTTTTATGCTTCGCTGATAAGTCTACTTGGTACCTCGACTTCACGAGCTCATATCTTGAGATCCAGGAATCAAAATATTTCCTAGGAAGACTCGTTAGAAATATAAGATGATGAAGATTACACATAAATTGGTTTTCATGGCTGAAAATGTTGGAATTTTAAATTTTCTAGTTACACAATTACAATTACTTAATCCAATAACAACTGTAGTAAGATCATTGAAAGATAGACACGCACAGATACAATAGAACAGAAAGATTATCCTGGGAAACCGTCATGGGATAGAAAACCCATCAACCAAAATCCTCAATATAGATTCCTTCAACCAACAAAATGATGCGCTATAGCTCTCAAAGAAATACCAACACCAAAACACCAAAAGAACTAGTCTCCAAGACTTGTGCGCTAGACCTTCTTACACGCTCCAAGATGCACATGAGAAGTGTGTGAGTGTGTGTCCAAATGATAGGAACCTATCCTCTATTTATACACAACATTGTCTCTTGAAGAGACATGACTCTTGACCTAACTAACCCATAAAATAGGGACAACTAGCCACAATGGGGCTTTCTACAATTATAAGTAAAATACTAATAATATAATAATATCTATTGAGACAACTTGTACAATATAATTATAATAAACTTTTAAGGGTTTGACTAAAAAAATATACAAGAATATCTTCTGTAGTTACACCAAAAATATTAACACTCCCTCTTAACTAGGAAGGTATTCTTTCCAGACCCAGACTCCAAGTCTGATACCACACGAGCTCACATCCATTGACTGTTGAACATGTGAATCTATACATCCTCAAATATCCATAATGAAAAATGAATTTACCCCATGCAACCAAGGTCTGTTGCTAGCTCTCAATAGCTACAACATGTCCCCAGGGCATCCACTCCCTACGATGCATCAATACCTAATCACATGCACTCCTGTCTCAGTGCCAACCCTTTTTCATGTTGGATGAGACCCACCAGATTCAGTGCCAACCCTTTTTCATGCTGGATGAGTTCTACCTGTCACTCCCTCTGAAGAGGGACCACACCAAGCTTGTCCCCGAAGTACTCAAACTTTGTCCTCGAAAACATCTTGGTGAACACATCTGTAACATGATCCTTGACAGTCACCAACTGGAGCCTCACTGCTCCCCTCTGTACCATATACCTAATATAGTAGTATCCGATCTCGATATGCTTCGACCTGTCATGGAACGCCATATTTTCTGACAACTTCATGCAACTTTGGTTGTCATACCAAATGCAGGTAGCCTCCAATATGAGACCAAATAACCCAAACAATAGCTTCCAAAGCCATACTACTTCTCTGCTCACTGCACATGCTGCCACATACTTAGATTCAACTGTACCGAGTGCCACACATGACTTATTTCTTCTTCTCCAAGAGACCATACTAGAGCCAAGAATGAAAAAGTATCTGGAAGTGCTCTTCCAGTCAAGAATATTGTCGTCCAAATATGAATATGATTATCCATAAAATCTAAACTGATGGTTAGATCTATACTAGAGACCATGATTTAGAGTACCCTGATGGTACCTCAACACATGTTTCGCTGCAACCAAATGAACATGTCTGGGATGCTCCAAATGTTGATTCAGGGTGTTCACCACAAAACATATATCTGGTCTTGTGTTCATCAAATAAATCAATGAGCCCATTATCTGCCTGTATAAGGTAGAATCCACAATCTCTGAAGTTGTATCGTGCAAAAACTCAAGATTTGATACCATCAATGTAACCATGGCCTTACGGTCCAACATCTCGAACCTGTTCAATATTTCCACATCATACTTTCCTTGAATTAGGAAAATCCCATCTAATCTTTGCCAAACTTCTAGTCCCAAGAAGTAGTGCATCATTCCTAAATATTTCATCTCGAATTTTGCAACCAATTTTCTCTTACATTCACTGATGAGCGTTTTCACACTTGTTATAAACAAGTCATCTACATACAACAGTAGAATCACCGGTTCACCATCCTCAACCTTAAAGTAAAGGTTATGATCTACACTGCTCTTGGTAAAACGCAAGCTCATCAGAAAATTGTCAATCCTATCATACCATGCTCTGGGTGCCTGCTTCAATCCATATAAATCATTCTTTCATATGCACACATCAGTCTCCCTGTCATGTGTCTTGAATCCAAGTGGGGTCTCCACATAAAATTCCTCTTTTATTTCACCATTCAAGAAGTTTGTCTTTACATCCATCTGAGGCACCTTCCATTTCATCATAGTGGCCAATGAAAGTATATTCCCGATCAAGGTATATGTTTCTATGGGAGAAAAAGTTTCTTCATAGTCAATCCCTTCCTTCTAAGAGAAACCTTGGGCCACAAATCTTGCCTTATATTTTTCAATACTCCCATCAACTGCGTGTTTCGTCTTGTAGATCCATTTCAAACTCACCACACATTTTTCCTTTGGTCTGGGAACCACATCCTAGACATTATTTCGCATAATGGACTGGTATTCCTCTACCATGGCATCTTTCCATACTTGATTTTCTATAGCCTCTTCATAACTGGAAGGTTATGCATCCATTATGTCATAGAATCATGCCACGTAGCTGGAATACGACTTCGGCTTCTTACTTTCCCTCAAATATTTCTTTGGGGCACCAATTCTTTCTGCATCTCTGATAAGCTCTTGTGCCCAAGCTAGTCTTCTCTTGCGAGAAGGCATATAGGCTAGTTTATGATGTTCTACCATGTCATGATCCTATGGAACTTTAGGAACTTCATTCTCTTCTTCATTTTCCTCTTCTTTACGGATCTATTTGGATTTACTGAAACTTGCATTCTCATCGAAGGTTACATATCGACTGATCTCCACTTTCCAGTGACCAAGAATGTATATCTTGTAATCCTTCGATGTGTCACTGTAACCAACAAATATGCCCTTCTGTCCGGAAGGGTCCAACTTTGTCCTCTTTTCCTTGGGGATGTGAAAAAATACAGGGCAACTAAATATTCTGAAATGGCTTCTCTCCTGAAAGCATTTCCTCGGATGTCTTGTTTTCAAGCACCTTGTGGGGACTTTTATTCTACACGTACATTTTCTTCTTTTCTTCTTCTGCCGACAGATGCATAGGAATATCTTGATCATGGATCATGGCCTTTACTTCTTCCATGATTTTCCGGTTCTTCCTTTCATCGATTCCATTATGGTCAGGGTTATAGGGAGTAGAAAGCTCCCTCTTAATCCCAACTTCCTTGCAATACTCCTTGAATTCTTCTGAGGTGAATTCACCTCCATTGTCTAATGACAAGGTCTTTATCTTCCGCCCTACCAAGTCTTTACATATTGTAACTTCGAATAATATTCTAATTATATTTGAGTTATTATGTTATAGATCAAATCCCCTTTTGTGGATTGATCATGTCGAAACTTGTATAAGACCAAATCCCCTTTTGTGGATTGGTCAAACGATATAATGGAATTTGTAAAGTTAGACCCTAGGGTTTATAAAGTGGTTTTAACCACTCTTGGAAGAATTCGGCCCTACTAAGTGAAGAGACATAACCATAGCACCTCTTTAACAAGTATTTATAAGTGAGGATGACACCTCACTTGTTCTCTCTCACACTCACTCATCTAGTCTGCATATCTTGAGGGTAGTTGCAGTTGCAGGAGGAAGGAGAAGAGAGGCAGATGCTCAGTCCTAGTTTATTATTATTCTTTTTTCTTAGTCTTGATATTGTATTGGAAATCTATTATTGAGGAAGTTTTGATGGGTTTTCTCCCCCATGAGGGTTTCCCAGGATAAAATGTTGTGTACCTTGTGATTGTGTTTCGTTTAGTGATCCTCTATGTTGTTGTTTTAGAAATGCATTGAATGCTCATGTAATTTGGAAATAACCTAATAACAACATTAAAACTTAACATGGTTTCAGAGCTTGACTGAATAGAGCACCTTTCACTGGGTATCTAAAAACCTCATTGTTGTCGTACAAGGAAATTAGGGATTTTAACTAAAGAGGAATTTCTGACCAAAAACTATCTAGGGAAGTACGCCCTACCCTATTGCATCCTTTGGAAGCTTGAGCGCACCTTTTCAGTGGCTAGATTCTCTGGAAAGTCAAACCCTAGTTTTTTTTTATACCAGAAAACCAGGAAACTAGAACCCGTACCAGAAGTATGAGTCCATATTTGCGCAGGTCAAGTTTCAAGGGATAAAACTTGGAATTTTATGAAACAATCAACTCCAACCAACTCGCCTTAGCCCAACACATCTCTTGGTAAGTTAAGATTCATTTTTTGAGCACTTTCATTTTCTGTTCATTTTCCTAGCTTCAGGTCAAGATGTCTGCAAGCACCAAGCTTGTTGACAAGTTAGAAGGTGTGGAAAATTTATGTGCTTGGAAGTACATAATCAAA
>ML797744.1:320577-343259 GCA_009831015.1 Picea engelmannii
TCTACCAACCTTTGATCGACTATGGACAGATTACACTCAAGAAGAACTTAGACTTAGAAACAGAGGAGTGGAAGATTCTTCAGAAGAAAATTATGCCCTTGCACTTCATACAAAGAAGGGAGGAAGATTCAAAAGAAATTTCAAGCAAACATTTAAAGGTCAAAAGCCTCCATCCAATCATAGTTATCAAAGAAGATATGCTTCATAAATTCAGTGCTTCAGATGTGACAAGTATGGACACATTGCAAGAAATTTTCCAACCAGGAAGAAGGGAAGACAATATGCTTCCACTACTGACATTGATCTAGATCCACCTCAAGTGAGTGAAGAGAAGAAAGAGGAGAAGTACTTCCTCTAAAAGGGCATGGCTACAAACTAGGTAAATCATTTGATTTATATTTTTATAGTTGATTGCATTTTTCAAATAAATAAAGGATATTATTCCTAGTACAAAGAGCTCTCAAAGACTTGGACCATTATCCCTGGTACGGGAGTCAAAACCATATTTAAATTGTTCATTATACAAGAACAAGCAGAAACGTTGTCCCTGTAAAAGAGAGAGTCTTTTAAAGATCCAAAAAATCTCAGATGAAGATTAACAATAAGTCTATTACCTTCTCCACATTCGACATTTAAGAGGGAGACATACTTTATCCCAGTTGATTCAGTTGTTTCAACCGATATATTCAGAGACATTGTAGTAAGGTCTAAAAAGGCCTTTCTAGACCCACTTTGCAAGAGGCAGAGAAACATACAAGCTTCTCAAGGCCACATTCTGAGAAAGCAAAAGAGATTTTCAAACTATCCTTCAATCAAGAGCCACTTCATTGATGTTGAGACTTCTTTTATTAGAGAAGTAATGAGAGAACCGGTATGGAAAAATGCCATAACATAAGAATACCAATATATCTTAAAGAATGATGCATAAGATATTTTCTTTCAAGGATCAAAAAGGGAAGTCTGTGATAACTTCTAAGTGGACCAATATGATCAAGCATGCAACTGATGAGAGTGTCAAGAAATACAAAATGAAATCTATAGCCAAAGGGTTCTCACAAACAAGAGGGAGTTGTCTATAATGAGACAATTGATCTAGTGAACTTGATACACTTCCATCCGTACTATCTTCCATGAGTTGTAAACTATATCAGATAGATAGATTCTTGTTGAGTTTGGATTTCAACAAGAGTCTTGCTGTTCCAAACCTATCTCATTACAGTAAGGTAATGAGAGCCTGATTTTGATGACTTATTCAGAAAGCCTTGTTATTGGATAGAAGTAATCCTTGACCTCTAAATTCAAGATGAAGAATCTAAGTATGATGCACAAACCTCTTGAGACAAGAAGTATGATAGAAAACCGATGAGATTTTCCCGAGTCAAGGAAAATATATAGTGGGAACATTAAATAAGGTTAGTATGACATAATGCAAATCCACCATGATGGATCAAAAGAAGAAGATCAACAACATTCAGACAAGACCGATCCACAGTTGTTTGGATGACTGATATATCTGATTAACATCGGACTTGACTCATGCCATACAATGAGTGTGCCTAGTCATTTCATGAGTCAACCGAGACATACTCACTAGACGACACCAAAACATGTATATATGAGACACAGTTGGATATGGCCTGAGATATTCCTCCAGTATAAAATTGAGTTTACAGGACATGACAATTCAGATTGAACAGAAAGTACAGTGGACCGAAAGAGAACATCTGATTGATATTCTACCATGAAGATTGCCATGGTTTCCTAATGCAGCAAGAAACAAAACTTTGTGGCCTTGAGTACCACAGAGACAGAGCATATAATAGTGAATGAGTGAAGCAATGTGGCTTCACAAACTTCTAACATATTTACTTGACCACGAGATGGATCCTATGATAATAATCAAGAGCCGTGTATAAATATCCATAAAAAACCCAGTGTTTCCTAATGGATTGAAACACGATGAGATATCCTTATGTTAGAGACATGATGCGGACGGAAATCGTATACTTGTAATACCTTCCTACACCTGAGCAAACTGCAGACATTTACACCAAATAGACTTGGTGAAGAACTCCTTCCTAGTTGAGAGGGAGTATTGATGACTCCAGCCAAATCAAAATTCAAAGTATATCTGTATGAGACTTGGCATGATGAAGAATGCATCCCTAGCTGAGAGGGAGTGTTAATGATTGCAGCGATGTGAGACATTCTCCAACTTACAAACCTGTGAGGTGTGGATCATTGCAGCTATGTGAAGTATTTCTCTCAACTTACAAACCTGAGAGAAATCCCCTAAGAAGGGTATGTGGTTCCTGCCTGAGACAGAACTGAGAACGTAGAGATGACCTCCTCCATTCAGAGAGTTGAGAAGAACTCCAGATGATTATCTAGTGGGAAAGGTGATCTGTTGAATTAGGACGTGCTTGTGGCCGATCACAAGGTGAACGTGTGAAATCCCAAAAGTGTTGGGTGCATCGTCACGAGAACATAAATGAAGATGATGTATTAGCCTCCTCTGAAAAACAGAGTTGACAAGAAGACTCCAAATGATTCTCCTGTATGTGGCAGTGAGAAGGAAGATATGTAGAGTGGGCCCGCATGTGGACAAGCACATGTGAACATGTGAAGATCTGGTTCTTTTGTGTAATGCAGTGAATTAGAGTTATGACATCCCTACGGATGTGCCCCTAGGGGATGAGCACTAGTGGGTGTATCAGATCATTTTCTATATGTTGTTCAAGAGTCAGACCTACCTGTAACCCTAATTGTTATGTAAAGGTTACAGGTCGACCCTACCTTATTGTGTCTAATAATAAATGTAAAAGATAATTAATCTAGATAATATTAATAATAATAATAATAATAATAATAATTATATTATGTCTTAAGATAGGTCGGCCCTGTTGTGCCAATAGACACTTCAGTTGATAGGACAAGTCTAATATAAGTAAAGGGAAATTTCCCATTGTAGAAACACATCTTTCTCTGGAGTTTGGAAATTTTAGCAAGTACACTTCTTTGGCAAAAGGTGCGCACCTCTCTTGGGCGCTAGAGTTCTAGGGTTTGAGCACCCTCTTGTGTGCTAGGTCTTTCTTGGTGGCAAAGGTCTTTCTCTTGAATATTATAGCAAATGATTTAGCTGGGTTTTCTTCCCTTGTTGAGAAGGGTTTCCCAGGATACATTTTGTGTTCTTGTGCATGGTGCTTCTTCTTTTGATCTTGGTTGTTGAAACATTTATGGTTATGTTTAAATGTTAAAATGGAATGAACTTCATGCTTAACCTAATGCTTATGAAAAATAAAAAAAATCATCTAGCTCCTGGCTTGCCTCGCAAGGTAGAGCCACCGCTCTCTCTCAAGCTGGGTATCCCAACTCTCACAAGTAAAACCAGTCAAAATTTATGTAGCATAACTTTACCCATCATCTGTGTCCTCCTTTTCTCATCTAGGCTATTTGTTTTATATAATTTTCCCATGAGACATCCCCACTTGCAAAATTAATTTTCTTTTCAATTAAATAATTTAGAATTATTTCCCCCCTTACACTTGTCATTCTTTCCTTAGGTTGCACAAGAAATTCCACATTTTATTTTAATTAAATTAAATTTCCCTCACCCTTCCTAAAATTTCTCCTTAAATCACTCCTAGTTGTCTCTTTCTTCCCCTTATTTCCAATTAATGACTGACGCCTTTCTAAAATAGAGTTGAATTAAAATAGGATTCTTCTCTAGTAGACTAGTGTCAACTAGACTCTAGATACCTTTCTATCTGCACACATTCTTTTATGCTTTATTCCTTTCTTATCTTAAATTCCAATTTGGTATTTTATGCACACATGTGTATTGTATTAATTCTTTAGACTTATTTCATCTTTCTTAATTTCTTGAATTGATTTGCCTCCTTCCCATTTTATTTAATTTGTAATTTAGTTTTAGTATTTTCACCAAGCTTAGACTTAGGCTTAAATTTTAAATAGGCTTAGACTTTCATTTGGGATTTAAAATTGATAATTTCAATCGTTATTTAATTAATTAAATCCAGAAATGTTTAAATATTTTACAAAGTTTAAATATTCGCTCAAGGTTTTCTAGGCCACCTAGATTCATTGACTCAAGTGTTACTTTCACGACGTGCCCTTCAAGGTGCACAACGTCCAATGGTGCCACTCACCTTTGGATGGTTTTGGTAGTTGTTCAACCCATGGAGTCAACACTCCATTCATGTGACCTTGTGAGAGACTAAGGGATTTTAAGGAATAATGACCCTACCTTATTGTGTGCCCCTTAGAAATCCTCGTGAGTGACTGTCTTAGGCTTCCCTCACAACATCGTGGATCTCTCGAACTAGGTAATATTTAACCTACAATTCGAGCCACGATGGGAGTGCTAGTAGGTTGTGACAGGGACGTTGCCACACCTCTCCCTAAATATCTGGTCTATGTGCATGGCCCCTTTACTCCTTATGCGAGTCATATTAGCAAGCATTCGTCAGCCTACATTTATTAACAAAATACTGTCAACGATATATATACAACATCATAATACAATCAATCATATGTCACATATGGATAAATGAAATACTCAAACCAATAAAATCCACTCCCTAATTCAATCTGGCGTCCAAGGAGGTCCATTGATGCCATCATCATCCACAATCTATCAAGTGTCCTATACACTCAGGGGAAACTCGTCAATAACATCTGTCAATACATATATATGATTCAATTAACATTAAATCACAATCATCATCATCATCATAAAAATACACAAGAGAAATATATAATCATGTACTATAACTGGATCACTTGCACGCAAGTGTCCTCAAGGAGTAAGTCGATAACATGTGCTTTCAAGAGTGGGATATTATAATTACGCATTTTTCAAATTTAAAATCCAAGTTCGTATGCTCAATATGTCTAGGTTTACATCTAAACGCCAAAAGAGCGCTTCCTCAAAATGTTCTTCTCTACTCTGTTCTCACCAAAATGAACCAATACTTGGATTATTATTAAATTATCTCACATGCTTGTATACATTATTTTGCAAGTCTAAACTTTCAGCATCATCAGAATGCATTGCAATCTTCCGTCGTATCCATATTACACAAACACTTAGTTTTATTTCATATTTTATTTCTCCACTCCCCTCCCTTTTATCCTAATTACCATCGTGGGTTCATAACCCTTATCTCTCCACACCCCCCACGTCCGAACCCGCAAAACCGCCTCTCTCTCCTCTCTCCTTATCTATCCTCTCTCACAACCTACTCCTTTCTCATCCTCCTATCCTTATATTTAACCATTTATCCTAAGTTTCCCCTATTATATCATTAACCAATGAAATTACTCCACATGGCAACCAACCATTTTGTGACACATGGAAACAAATAATCTCATGACATGTGGTAGCTTGTGGTAACCTATCAGATGGTGATCTTGAGATTTGGGTACCTTGGAAAGTGCCCCCCCCCCCTTGTGTTTGTGAGTCTCTAAACACAAAGGGGGAGACTATTACCCTCATTACTTTACTTTATGATTCTAATTTCACTTTGACTTAAGAGATTTAAGTCAAAAGTGAAATATGTCACTTAATTCATTAAAGTGAAATTTAATTCACTTTGTGGGTGAGTTAAAGGACATAAATCAAACTAAGGAAAGTGGGTTTCCTAAGTGATATTTTTGGATTAGATCTCACCCATTGATTAGACTTGGCTAGATTGGATTTAGGCCATTGGTATTTTACGGTTTGTCCAAAGAGAGGCTAAAGGAGGGAATAGGGCAAAGATGAGATTCATTCTTCACTTGAGAGGAGAGGAGAAAGTGCACGAGGTCAAGGGTTTGGGAGAAGCCATAACTTGGGTCTAGTTCACCATGGAGTGTCTACCATGGAGTATGGGCTACTTCTTCCTTGTTGGCACATACATATTGGGAGAAGAGGTGCATCGAGAAAAGGAAGGGCGCATCTCGAGGAGGGTTCTCACTTGTTGAGGAGAGGCACACTCTATGGGATATGGAGGGCGCATGGCAAGGGAGGGCGCACCGCATTTGTGATTTTTTGCTTGAGTAGGTTCACACTTGAGCTAAGTGCACACCACATCTTTGGAGGGAGGCTATCTTGAGAGGAGGGAGATTCTACAAGGGAAAGGCAAAGGAAATAAATAGTTTAAAGTCACAAGCAAAGGCAAGGTCAAAGGAA
Organism: Picea engelmannii; assembly: GCA_009831015.1. Lineage (NCBI taxonomy): Eukaryota > Viridiplantae > Streptophyta > Pinopsida > Pinales > Pinaceae > Picea > Picea engelmannii. Next base: position 326,771 of record ML797744.1, read on the forward strand.
TAGGCAAGGGAAGAGGACCAAAGGCTAGCAAAGAAAGAGGGGAGCACCAAGGCAAAGGGCGTCTTTCTTCAAAAGGATAGCATGGACATCTTCAAGGGACTCCAAGGAATTCGAGAAGGGTTGCTATTGTATTAGGTTCACTTGTAAATGTTTTCCATGTTGTAATTTTTTCTTTGAGGCCTTCTATATACATCTACTCCAAACTGGGTTTTTCCAGGGTCATGTTGACCAAAAACATGTGTGTCAATATCATGCATTCTTAGAAGTGTTAGAACAACATTTAGAGTTGTAAAGATTGAGAGGATTTTTATGTGTTTTGAGTTATATTGTATGTGCTAATCATAGGTATGAAAAACACTTGCAAGGGCACCTCAAAAGGACACTTAACCACAAAAATGATCAATAGAAAGTAACCAAACAATTTGCTATCCTAAAAGGCAATAAAGGATAGTTTTGGAAAGTCAAACTTAGAGCTAAAATATGGTCAAAGACATACCAGATTTAGTAGCCTGATAGTACCTCGTTTCTCTTTAGGCGACACATAGGATCTAACTCATTGCTCACTAGGCATTGATTGGGTGCCCATAGGAGGATGACTAGGCAAGCAAAATATTTAATTACTTTATTAATTTCCTAAGGGTCAAATGTCCTAGTCTTCATAATTTTCTTATGTTTCACATATAACTCATGATAAAAAAATTGATATATACTACAAACTCTCAAAAACTTGCATGCATGTGGGATATTTATTTTGAGAACAAGTCAAAATTTTAATGGAGGACGAATTGAAATCAAGGGCTAGGGTTGCCCCATAAATTTAATCAACGGTTGTTGAGCCTTGATGTTCCAGAGGTCATATCTTGAGATCTAGGTGTCGGGTTTTGACAAATTATAGCTCGTTGGAAAGGTAATTTGATGAGGAAGATGATGGAACAAGATTAAAACGTTGAGATTGGCCATATTTTTTTCTCAAAAATTGAAAGAACAATCAACAATAGTTTTATGCTTCGCTGATAAGTCTACTTGGTACCTCGACTTCACGAGCTCATATCTTGAGATCCAGGAATCAAAATATTTCCTAGGAAGACTCGTTAGAAATATAAGATGATGAAGATTACACATAAATTGGTTTTCATGGCTGAAAATGTTGGAATTTTAAATTTTCTAGTTACACAATTACAATTACTTAATCCAATAACAACTGTAGTAAGATCATTGAAAGATAGACACGCACAGATACAATAGAACAGAAAGATTATCCTGGGAAACCGTCATGGGATAGAAAACCCATCAACCAAAATCCTCAATATAGATTCCTTCAACCAACAAAATGATGCGCTATAGCTCTCAAAGAAATACCAACACCAAAACACCAAAAGAACTAGTCTCCAAGACTTGTGCGCTAGACCTTCTTACACGCTCCAAGATGCACATGAGAAGTGTGTGAGTGTGTGTCCAAATGATAGGAACCTATCCTCTATTTATACACAACATTGTCTCTTGAAGAGACATGACTCTTGACCTAACTAACCCATAAAATAGGGACAACTAGCCACAATGGGGCTTTCTACAATTATAAGTAAAATACTAATAATATAATAATATCTATTGAGACAACTTGTACAATATAATTATAATAAACTTTTAAGGGTTTGACTAAAAAAATATACAAGAATATCTTCTGTAGTTACACCAAAAATATTAACACTCCCTCTTAACTAGGAAGGTATTCTTTCCAGACCCAGACTCCAAGTCTGATACCACACGAGCTCACATCCATTGACTGTTGAACATGTGAATCTATACATCCTCAAATATCCATAATGAAAAATGAATTTACCCCATGCAACCAAGGTCTGTTGCTAGCTCTCAATAGCTACAACATGTCCCCAGGGCATCCACTCCCTACGATGCATCAATACCTAATCACATGCACTCCTGTCTCAGTGCCAACCCTTTTTCATGTTGGATGAGACCCACCAGATTCAGTGCCAACCCTTTTTCATGCTGGATGAGTTCTACCTGTCACTCCCTCTGAAGAGGGACCACACCAAGCTTGTCCCCGAAGTACTCAAACTTTGTCCTCGAAAACATCTTGGTGAACACATCTGTAACATGATCCTTGACAGTCACCAACTGGAGCCTCACTGCTCCCCTCTGTACCATATACCTAATATAGTAGTATCCGATCTCGATATGCTTCGACCTGTCATGGAACGCCATATTTTCTGACAACTTCATGCAACTTTGGTTGTCATACCAAATGCAGGTAGCCTCCAATATGAGACCAAATAACCCAAACAATAGCTTCCAAAGCCATACTACTTCTCTGCTCACTGCACATGCTGCCACATACTTAGATTCAACTGTACCGAGTGCCACACATGACTTATTTCTTCTTCTCCAAGAGACCATACTAGAGCCAAGAATGAAAAAGTATCTGGAAGTGCTCTTCCAGTCAAGAATATTGTCGTCCAAATATGAATATGATTATCCATAAAATCTAAACTGATGGTTAGATCTATACTAGAGACCATGATTTAGAGTACCCTGATGGTACCTCAACACATGTTTCGCTGCAACCAAATGAACATGTCTGGGATGCTCCAAATGTTGATTCAGGGTGTTCACCACAAAACATATATCTGGTCTTGTGTTCATCAAATAAATCAATGAGCCCATTATCTGCCTGTATAAGGTAGAATCCACAATCTCTGAAGTTGTATCGTGCAAAAACTCAAGATTTGATACCATCAATGTAACCATGGCCTTACGGTCCAACATCTCGAACCTGTTCAATATTTCCACATCATACTTTCCTTGAATTAGGAAAATCCCATCTAATCTTTGCCAAACTTCTAGTCCCAAGAAGTAGTGCATCATTCCTAAATATTTCATCTCGAATTTTGCAACCAATTTTCTCTTACATTCACTGATGAGCGTTTTCACACTTGTTATAAACAAGTCATCTACATACAACAGTAGAATCACCGGTTCACCATCCTCAACCTTAAAGTAAAGGTTATGATCTACACTGCTCTTGGTAAAACGCAAGCTCATCAGAAAATTGTCAATCCTATCATACCATGCTCTGGGTGCCTGCTTCAATCCATATAAATCATTCTTTCATATGCACACATCAGTCTCCCTGTCATGTGTCTTGAATCCAAGTGGGGTCTCCACATAAAATTCCTCTTTTATTTCACCATTCAAGAAGTTTGTCTTTACATCCATCTGAGGCACCTTCCATTTCATCATAGTGGCCAATGAAAGTATATTCCCGATCAAGGTATATGTTTCTATGGGAGAAAAAGTTTCTTCATAGTCAATCCCTTCCTTCTAAGAGAAACCTTGGGCCACAAATCTTGCCTTATATTTTTCAATACTCCCATCAACTGCGTGTTTCGTCTTGTAGATCCATTTCAAACTCACCACACATTTTTCCTTTGGTCTGGGAACCACATCCTAGACATTATTTCGCATAATGGACTGGTATTCCTCTACCATGGCATCTTTCCATACTTGATTTTCTATAGCCTCTTCATAACTGGAAGGTTATGCATCCATTATGTCATAGAATCATGCCACGTAGCTGGAATACGACTTCGGCTTCTTACTTTCCCTCAAATATTTCTTTGGGGCACCAATTCTTTCTGCATCTCTGATAAGCTCTTGTGCCCAAGCTAGTCTTCTCTTGCGAGAAGGCATATAGGCTAGTTTATGATGTTCTACCATGTCATGATCCTATGGAACTTTAGGAACTTCATTCTCTTCTTCATTTTCCTCTTCTTTACGGATCTATTTGGATTTACTGAAACTTGCATTCTCATCGAAGGTTACATATCGACTGATCTCCACTTTCCAGTGACCAAGAATGTATATCTTGTAATCCTTCGATGTGTCACTGTAACCAACAAATATGCCCTTCTGTCCGGAAGGGTCCAACTTTGTCCTCTTTTCCTTGGGGATGTGAAAAAATACAGGGCAACTAAATATTCTGAAATGGCTTCTCTCCTGAAAGCATTTCCTCGGATGTCTTGTTTTCAAGCACCTTGTGGGGACTTTTATTCTACACGTACATTTTCTTCTTTTCTTCTTCTGCCGACAGATGCATAGGAATATCTTGATCATGGATCATGGCCTTTACTTCTTCCATGATTTTCCGGTTCTTCCTTTCATCGATTCCATTATGGTCAGGGTTATAGGGAGTAGAAAGCTCCCTCTTAATCCCAACTTCCTTGCAATACTCCTTGAATTCTTCTGAGGTGAATTCACCTCCATTGTCTAATGACAAGGTCTTTATCTTCCGCCCTACCAAGTCTTTACATATTGTAACTTCGAATAATATTCTAATTATATTTGAGTTATTATGTTATAGATCAAATCCCCTTTTGTGGATTGATCATGTCGAAACTTGTATAAGACCAAATCCCCTTTTGTGGATTGGTCAAACGATATAATGGAATTTGTAAAGTTAGACCCTAGGGTTTATAAAGTGGTTTTAACCACTCTTGGAAGAATTCGGCCCTACTAAGTGAAGAGACATAACCATAGCACCTCTTTAACAAGTATTTATAAGTGAGGATGACACCTCACTTGTTCTCTCTCACACTCACTCATCTAGTCTGCATATCTTGAGGGTAGTTGCAGTTGCAGGAGGAAGGAGAAGAGAGGCAGATGCTCAGTCCTAGTTTATTATTATTCTTTTTTCTTAGTCTTGATATTGTATTGGAAATCTATTATTGAGGAAGTTTTGATGGGTTTTCTCCCCCATGAGGGTTTCCCAGGATAAAATGTTGTGTACCTTGTGATTGTGTTTCGTTTAGTGATCCTCTATGTTGTTGTTTTAGAAATGCATTGAATGCTCATGTAATTTGGAAATAACCTAATAACAACATTAAAACTTAACATGGTTTCAGAGCTTGACTGAATAGAGCACCTTTCACTGGGTATCTAAAAACCTCATTGTTGTCGTACAAGGAAATTAGGGATTTTAACTAAAGAGGAATTTCTGACCAAAAACTATCTAGGGAAGTACGCCCTACCCTATTGCATCCTTTGGAAGCTTGAGCGCACCTTTTCAGTGGCTAGATTCTCTGGAAAGTCAAACCCTAGTTTTTTTTTATACCAGAAAACCAGGAAACTAGAACCCGTACCAGAAGTATGAGTCCATATTTGCGCAGGTCAAGTTTCAAGGGATAAAACTTGGAATTTTATGAAACAATCAACTCCAACCAACTCGCCTTAGCCCAACACATCTCTTGGTAAGTTAAGATTCATTTTTTGAGCACTTTCATTTTCTGTTCATTTTCCTAGCTTCAGGTCAAGATGTCTGCAAGCACCAAGCTTGTTGACAAGTTAGAAGGTGTGGAAAATTTATGTGCTTGGAAGTACATAATCAAAATCATTCTTGAAGAGAATGACCTTGAAAAATTCATAAAATAAAATGTACCAGAACCCGAAGAAGAAGCAACCAAAGAGAAGTACAAAAATGATATGATTAGGGCCAAAAGAATAATTACAGATTCCATTAAAGACCACTTGATCCCTCAAGTGTCTTCTAAGAATAATCCAAAAGATATGTTTGATGCCCTAACTAGAATGTATGAAGGAAATAACATCAACCGTAAGATGAATCTGAGAACCCAACTCAAGAATACAAAGATGCAGAAAGGGGAAACAATTCAAGACTATTTCTCTAGGGTTTCTCAATTAAAGGAACATTTAGAAGCAATTGGAGACAACTTAGATGAATATGAACTCATAATGACAACTCTTAATGGTCTCAAAATACCTTGGGATGCCTTCATCCAAACTATCTGTGCAAGAAAAGAGAAATTCCAATTTGACAGTCTATGGGAAGAATGTGTTCAAGAAGAAGCAAGGGTGGCCAACCGAGAAGCTGTACTATTAATGGATGAAGATCAAGGCCCAGATTCTCATGATAAAGGAGGAAAAGAAAGGTCTCATTTCCCAAAGGAGACCAATTTTCATAAAGAATCTCACCCTCCAAAGAGATTCCATAAATATCAGAAGGGTCAAAGAAAGGGAAAATACTTCTCCTCTTATCAATGTTATCATTGTGATAAGATGGGACACATTGCTATGATATTTCCTGCTAAAAGGGAAGAATACTAGAAGAGAAATAACAAAATACATCATTCCCATGCAATTGAAGATGACGAGCCACCCAAGAAGTTGACTAAAGAAGAGATTGAATAATATGTCTTGTTTTCAACCCTCTCAATATCCGTGACACCTAGACAAGATACTTGGCTCATAGATAACGATGCCTCTAATCATATGAAAGGTCAAAAATAAATTCTCTCTAGTCTTACATAAAAGGACTTCCCCCATAAAGTTTCACTTGGAGATGATTATAAATACCCTATCAAAGGAATGGGAGAATCCACCTACAAACTGGATTTGAGAACTTCAATGAGAATGAAGGATGTACTCTATGTACCAAGTTTGACAAAGAACTTACTTTCTATATCGACGCTAGATAAGAAAGGTTTCAGGGTTGCATTCATATATTGAAGATGATGATCCACCCAAGAAGTTGACTAAAGAAGAGATTGAAGATTATGTCTTGTTTTCAACCCTCCCAAGATCCGTGACACCTGGAGAGGATACTTGGCTCATAGATAGCGGCGCCTCTAAGCATATGACAAGTCAAAAAGAAATTATCTCTAGTCTTACAGAAAAGGACTCCCCCCATAAAGTTTCACTTGGAGATGATTATCAATACCCTATCAAAGGAATGGGAGAATCCACCTACAAACTGGATTCAAGAACTCCAATGAGAATGAAAGATGTACTCTATGTACCAATTTTGACAAAGAAATTACTTTCTATCTCGGCGCTAGATAAGAAAGGTTTTAGGGTTGCATTCATATATCATGAAGTTCTCATGTGGCCTAAAGTAAAAAATATAGAAGATGAAATTGTTATTGGAACAAAAGAAGGAGGTTTGTACAAGTTAAAAGGTCACTCAGATGTATCCTTAACTCACTCTACTGAAATTCCTTTTGAACTTTGGCATCGAATACTAGCTCACATCAACTACAAAGCCTTACCATATGTAAGCAAGGTAGTTACAGGTTTACTAGAATTTAAGGTTGATCATTAAGGTGTATGCAAGTGATGTGCACAAGGAAAGAACATAAATAATCCTTTCCCAAAGAGAAACAGTAAAGCATAAGGAATCTTGGAACTCATCCACTCAGATGTATTCGGTCCAATGCCATCAACCTCTATAAGAGGGTATGTATACTATGTATGATTTATTGATGATTTCTCTTGTAAGACTTGGGTTTATTTCTTGAAATCAAAAGATGAAGTACTCATAAAGTTCAAGGAGTTCAAAGCCTTGGTAGAAAACGTCTCCGAAAGAAAAATAAATATACTCAAGTTAGATAATGGAGGAGAGTACACCTCAAATGAATTTGGAAGCTTTTGCAGAGATGTCAGGATTAAGAGAGAGCTCACCACTCCCTAAATCCTCAACAAAATGGTGTAGTAGAAATAAATAATAGAAAACATATGGAAGCAGTGAAGACTATGATTCACGATCAAGATCTTTCAATGCACTTATGGGATGAACCAACAAGAACAACAGTTCATGTCCAAGACAGATTATCCCATAGTGCACTTGGATTCAAAACTGACAAAGAAATGTTCACCAGAAAGAAGCCAGAAGTAAGCCATCTCAAAATATTTGGTTTCCCAGTATTTGTACACATTCCAAAAGAAAAGAGAACTAAGTTGGATCCCTCATGAAATAAGGGAATATTTATTGGATACTGTGAGGTCTCTAAGGCTTTCATAATTTACATACCATGTTACCATCATATTTAGATCAACATAGATGTAACCTTTGATGAATATGCAACACTCAAGAGATCAAGGAAATGCCATCTTGAAGAAGTATATGAAGAAGAACCTGTAGCTCCCAGAGTTGCAGAACCCATGAAGAAAGTTACAATTACCCCTGATGATGAGATTCCAGAAGATCATTATATGATAGAATCTTAAGAACCTTACAGTATGATGAACTCTCACAAGAGAAAGACATCTTGGGTGAGAGAACTTATTCAAGATGCAGAGAAGTATGGTGCCCAAGAAGGAACCATGAGACAAAGCAAGAAACCTAATCCATTCTCTAACTATATGGCCTTGATGTGCGATCTCATAGAAAGGAACCTACTTGCTTTGAAGAAGCCATTCAAAAGAGAGAATGGGTGGATTCCATGATAGAAGAATACCAGTCCATTATAAAGAATGATGTATGGGAAGTAGTTCCCAGACCAAAGAACAAAGATGTGGTATCTTCCAAATGGATGTACAAGATAAAACATGCAACAGACAGAAGTATTGAAAAACATAAGGCAAGATTTATGGCTTGTGTTTTTTCTAAAAAAGAAGGTATTGATTATGAAGAGACATTTTCTCATGTAGCCAGATATACCTATCAGAACCATCATAGCTCTTGTAGCCAAAATGAAGTGGAAGTTACACCAGATGGATGTGAAAACAACCTTCTTAAATGGTGTTATTGAAGAAGAAGTGTATATAGAACAACCACGAGGGTTTGAATTTGAAGATAGAAAGAGTCATGTTTGCAGATTGAACAAAGATCTGTACGGGTTAAAGCAAGCTCCTAGAGCTTGGTATGGAATAATTGATAGTTTCCTGGCGAGATTGGGCTTTACCAAGAGTAAAGATGATTCTAACCTTTACTTCAAGGTTATGAATGATGAGCCAATTATATTGTTATTTCATGTGTATGACTTATTCTTAACAGGAGAAGAAAAACTCATCACAAATTGTAAGAAGAAGCTCACTGCAAAGTTTGAAATGAAAGACCTAGGTCCAATGCATTATTTATTAGTTCTAGAAGTTTGGCAGAGTCCAGAGAAGATCTTCCTTAACCAAGGGAAGTATGAAGTTAAAATATTGAAGAGATTTGACATCTTGGAATGTAAAGCCATGAACACACCCATCGAAACGAATTTGAATCTCCTGGTTGATATTTCGTCAGAGTTGGTTGATGCTACTCTATACAAACAAATTATTGGATCATTGATGTATCTGACGAATACCAACCCAGATATATGCTTCGTTGTGAACACCTTGAGTCAATATTTGGTGGAACCCATATGTGTTCACCTTGTAGGTGCAAAGCATGTGATGTGATACCTTAAGGGTACATTGGATTATGGTCTTTGTTATATTGAAGATCATGACTTCATAATGTATGGTTATACTGATTCAGATTGGGATGGAAGTGATTCTGATAGAAAGACCACTTCAATTTGTTGTTTAAGTTTGGGGTCAGGCATGACTTCATGGAAAAGAAGGAAGCAATCTAGTATTGCTCTCAACACGAAAAAACAAAAACATATTGCAGCATGTTCCACCAGTTGTGAAGACATATGGATTCTGAAGTTGTTGACGGGTCTATTCGATCTGGATATGGAAGCCACTGCGATTCTATGCAATAACCAGAGTTGCATAAATATGAGAGAGAACCCAATGTTTCATGATAAGTCGAAGCACATAGAGATCCAATATCACTACATTTGTGATATGGTGAAAAGGGGAGCTATAAAGCTTTAATATGTTGGCATAGATGAGCATGTTGCAGACATGTTGACCAAGACTCTACCTTGTGTGAAGTTTGAGTACTTTTGAGACAATCTTGGTGTTGTCTGAAAGAACCTCCCTTGAAAGGGGGAGTGTTGTTGATGATACTATAGTATCCTAGCCAACAATGGGTAGCTCCATTAGGATTTTATATCATAGGGGATTGATCATCTCTGGGAAAATCCTGAAGGTCTGGTAAGGATGGTTTGTCATATTACCTATGCATGTATATGCCGACTGTGCTCAGTAGTGCTAGCTCCATTAGGATTTTATATCCTAGGGAATATTATGATTCCTGGGTAGATCCCAAAGGTCTGGTAAGGATGGTCTGTCAGAGTACCACGTGGTAGCTTGTTAGGATTTTATATCCTAGGGAATCTTATTCTTCTTGGGTAGATCCCGAAGGTCCGATAAGGACGGTTTGTCAGAGTACCACAATTTTTTTTTGTTTCACCTACCTCATTCTGTTTCCATATGATGATGATGTTGTTATCTTAGCTTCGTGTTGATGATGTTGTTGTTTCAGCCTCATGTTGTTGATGATGTTGTTTTCTCAGCCTTGTGTTGATGATGTTGTTATCTCAACCTCGTGTTGATGATGTTTTTTCAGCCTCGTGCTATTGATGATGTTGTATCAGTCTCATGTTGTTGATGATGGTGTAAAAGCCTCGGGTTGGTGATATTGTTGTTCTAGATTTATGCTAATTGATGTTGATGTTTCAGCTGCATGCCGATGATGACAATGATGATGATGCTCCTCCAGCTCCATGCTATGAACAATGATGATATTGATGATGAGAAAAAATTTCGATGATTTGTAGATGTGTCAGTCAGTGTTCCAGATGCTGATGAGGATGCTTCCCTCTCTCTTTCTCTTGATGATGTTGTATTGGGTTATGTCAGTAGAATACCCTTCTCATTAAGGGGGAGTGTTGAAATATTTTAAATTCGAAGAATATTCTAATTATATTTGAGTTATTATCTTATATATCAAATCTTGTTTTGTGGATTGATCATGTCGGGACTTGTATAAGACCAAATCCCCTTTTGTGGATTTTTCAAACCATTTAGTGGCATTTGTAAAGTTGAACCCTAGGGTTTATAAAGTGGTTTTAACCACTATTTGAATAAGTCAACCCTACTAAGAGAAGAGACATAACCCTAGAGCCTCCTCAACAAGTATTTATAAGTGAGTATGGAATATCACTTGTTCACTCTCACACTCACTCATTTAGTGCACATATCTTGAAGGGAGTTACAGTTGCAGGAGGAAGGAGAAGAGAGTCACATGCTCAATCCTAGTTTATTCTTATTGTTTTGGTCTTAGTCTTGGCATTGTATTGGCAATCTATTATTGAGGAAGTTTTTTTGGGTTTTCTCCCACATGAGGGTTTCCCGGGATAAAATTTTGCGTACCTTGTGATTGTGTTTATTTCAATGATCCTCCTTACGTTGTTGTTTTAGAAATGCATTGAATGCTCATGTAATTTAGAAATAACCTAATAAAAACATTAAAACTTAACATCAAGTTTTCTACCAGAGCCTTGAACTCTTTGAATTTGCCAAAAACTTCATTCTTTGCTTTTAACAAATAAATCCAAGTTTTACATGAGTAATCATCAATGAAAGATACATAATATACATACCCACTTAGTGAAGTTGTCGACATCGGTACACATACGTCTGAATGCACGATGTCCAAAACTCCTTTGGCTCTGCTATCTCTATTTGGAAAGGAGTGCTTCACATTCTTTCCTTGTGCACATCCTGGATTTTTGGAAGAATTGTCACCATTTTTCTCACAACCGGAAGATATTTGTAGTGTAGGTGAGAAAATATCCTATGCCATAGTTCACTAGGATTCACATTATCATGAACCATTGCAGAGTCTGAATGTCCTTTTAATTTGTAGAGTCATTCTTCAACTCCAATCACTACTACATCATCAAGGGTCTTCCCTCTGGGCCACATAAGAACTTGACCATCAATAAATGCTACTCTAAATCCTTTCTTGTCCAATGCTGAAATTGAGAGAAGATTCTTCTTTAAACCTGGAACATAGAGAAATTCCTTCATCTTCATTGGCTTTCCTGAGTTTAACTTGTAGGAAGCTTCTCCAACACCTTTGATTGGATACTGATAGTCATCACCCAATTTCACCTCGTGAGGTGAATATTTATGAATACGTTTAGATAAGGTGTCTTCATAGCTTGTCATGTTCTTGGAAGCACCACTATCGATCAACCAAGTGTCACTTCCATGAGTAACAATACCTTTGAGGGATGAGATAAGAACATAATCCTCATCACTTGATTCATATTTCTTTGCAACCTTCTTGGGAGGCTCATCATCTTCAGATGTGTGAGCTTGATGCCTCTTACTTCCTTTCTTATTCTTAATTTCCATAATGAGGGGGAAATCCCTAAGAAAGTGTCCCAATTCTTAACAACAGTAACATCTGATATTTGAGTTGTCTCTTTGACCCATCTTAAACTTCTTAGGTAAATAATGCTCCTTCTTGTTCTTTCCTTTTCTGGTGTGGGCGGCTAGGGATTGATCTTCATCTGCCATCTTTTATTCTCTTGAAACTATCCTAGCTTCTTCCAGGTTACAATCTTCCCAAATCCTACTGAACTTGGGAAGGTTCTTTCTTGAAAAAATTCCTTGGATAAATGTATCCCATGATCTTGGGAGGCCATTCAAGGTAGTCATCACCATCTCTTCTCCTTATACTGAGTCACCAATGACTTATGTCTGCTCCTTAATTTGATTCACTCTTGAGAAGTAGGAGTGAATGGTTTCTGAGTTCTTCATTTTCACATTCTTTAACTGAGATCTCAGAGTCATTATTCTATTTATGTTGCTTCCCTCAAACATACGAGTTAAGGTGTCCATCATTTGCTTTGGAGAAGATAATGATGATATATGACGGATAAGGTGGTCCTTAATGGAGTCTCCAATAATCCTTTTTGATATCACCATGTCCTTAATATAGTTTTCCTTAGATTCATCTCCTTGAGGTTCTTGAACCTCTTCTATAATGAACTTATCCAGTTCATTTTCTTCAAGGAGGGTTATTCTATACTTCCAGGCCCTGAAGTTATCAGCTCCATCTAGCTTCTCATCGATATTTGTCCTGGTAGTCATCCTGCCTTCTGATGGTCTTGGTTTGTCTGACAACTATATCTAGATTGAAAATGACTCCCATTTAGGCTTCTATATCTGCAACTGGATTTTATTCAGGCCTGCTTTGGTACCATGTTGGAATTTTAAATTTTCTAGTTGCACAATTAAAATTACTTAATCCAATAACAACTATAGTAGGATCACTAAAAGATAGAAAATCACAGATACAATAGAACAAAAATATTATCTTGGGAAATCCTCGTGGGGGAGAAAAACCAACAACCAAAATCCTCAATATAGATTCCTTCAACCAATACATTGATGTGTTATAGCTCTCCAAGAAAGACGAAGACCGAAACACCAAAAGAACTAGTCTCCAAGACTTGTGCGCTAGACCTTATTATGCGCTCCAAGATGCACAAGAGAAGTGTGTGAGTGTGTGTGCAAATGAGAGGAAATTGTCCTCTATTTATATACAACAATTTCTCTTGAATAGACATGACTCTTGACCTAACTAACCCATAAAACAGGGTCGACTAGCCACAATGGGGCTTTTTACAATTATAAGTAAAATACCAATAATATAATAATTTATGTTGAGTCAACTTGTACAATATAATTATAACAACCTTTTAAAGGTTTGACTAAAAAAAATATACAATAATATCTTCCGTAGTTACACCAAAAATATTAACAAAAAAATTGAATATCACGCTCAGAAAATCAAAACACAATCCACTTTAGAAAATGGGGTAGCTAATTAAAATTTTGAAAATAAAAGTTTATTAAAAGACTTTTATTAAATACGAAAAGGGAAAACTACAATATATGAATGCAAATGATACAAATTCATTAATGAGACTTATTTAGGCGTTAATTAAAACAACTATTCCAAGAAAGAAAAATCCCTAACTACTCAACAAGTTAGAAGAACCGAATTTAAAAAGCAAGAAAGGGTTTCATAAAGGAGTTAGAAAAAAAAAATGTTGCATTATCATAGAACAAGATTAGAAAAGAAATATCTATCCATCGATATGCATCCAAACTTCTGATCAACAAACATAGATCTCCATCTTCTCCATTCTTCTTCTTCTACACCATTTTCTTAAGGCTTTGTTCACATTTTTGAACTGAACATAAGGTTGAGTTCTTGAATGTTTTTGTAATCTTCCAAGACTTTTCTTACATGATCATGGAGTATTTACAAACATGTATGTGACTTCTAAATAGATTTTGTATTGTTGAATATATTTCATGAATAAAACTCCACAGAGAACTATTTTGGGGCATTTCTCTAATGATTTCTCAGATCTTGGGATTTCGAGTGTGAGATTTTTTGGATTTTTCCTATCAAATTATTTTCAGTATTAAATACAAAACTCTTTTAAAGTTCTTTGAGATGATCAAAACTATTCTCTCCTTTTTCTTATGAAAATATATGGATGTGTTCATTTTTTTTTGTATAAGAGGGTTGTATATATGATGTTGAGGATACATGGTTTTTTTATATTGAAGCCTTCCTTCAATCTTTCTATTATTAAAAGACTTCTTATTGCACATAAAGATTAGATGGGGTTATTAAAGAACCATTTCATGTACAAATCAAAGAAATAAAGATATAGGGTTTGCTATCTAGCATTCTCCTTAATTCAAGATATATCTTTCAGCCAAAGAGGAGTACCACCTCTATAAAAACGTAGGGGGTTTCATATCATCTTGAGATTGTTGTTTTGATATTAATCGATTAAAACATCGACACCTCCTTAGAAATAAATGGTCCACATTGCATCAATTTACCTCGGGATATTAGAAAATTTTGTTGAATCTGAATCTTGGTGAGTCGCTTGCCTCACTAAAGTAGTTGTCCTGCTTGTACTTGACCTATGGAAGAATTCCATGAACCTGTTGGTGGAGGTGTTGTATCCCAACAAAATTGGTTGCACAATCTTCCTTGGTTTCAGTGTGGGAGGACTCTATCATTGGAGATGAATCAAGAAGAGTTAGATCAATGGGGGATAATGGTTGGAACCCCAAGCATGCATGAAAAGAGTTGTGGCCAATAGAGCTATGATGGGCTCTATTATAGCTTGGCTTGACTGGGTAGTGCAGAGGCACACCCGTAGGTGAAGCAAGAATATCTTTGTGCTCTTCTACAATATTTTTGACCTGAATATGTTGGATAGAAAGGGCTTAGGCTAAGGCTGTAGTGATCACAATGTCCTTTTGTTCACCTTCTGACCAGATCGTGAAGAGACTTAACTTTGCAGTATGAGAGATTACTTTGCGACACTATTTTCTGAAGACGATAGTCAAAACTATCTCTGGTACCTTGTAGAGTTGACCCCCCAGAGTAACAATGCCACTACAAGGCCAAGACTCATAAATATCATGACGCTTCCACATATATGGTTGGCCTAAAAGAACATCACAGACTTCTAGTGGGGAAACACCACACAATACCTCATCCTTGAAGGGATTGATGCTGTAGGATAGGTGACACTTTTGGCTGATGTGAAGATATCGTCCTTGGAAAAGCCTCTCGATGTTGTATGGTTGTGGGTGTGGTATTGTCGACAATTCCAACTACTTGACAACCTCTGTTGAGACGAATTTATTTTGGCTTCCGCTATCAACAATGAAATGCAGTGGGTCAATCCCCTTCACCCACATTTGTGAATGGAATAGATGCTCCCTCTCCTCAGGCTCCTCTGGTTTTTCTCGTTGGATTGTTGTGGTCGTGATTGTAGCAATGGGTTCTGCATCAATGATTTGTTTCCTTTTATATTTTTCTAAATCATATTTTGAGTTAGGGCTTGATTCTTTTTCTTTGAGCTCGACCACCAATGATTGTTTCGAGTAAAATTCATCGGTATTGTGCCAAGGGATTTTGTGGAATTTGCACCACTTTCCAGTGTTCTTCTTAGTTTTCCCATTACCATTCTTTTCCTATGTCTTAGATTGGTGGTTTTGAGGTTGGTTGTTCTATGAGTTAGGGCCGCCTTTACCATACTTAGGTTGTTGCAAATTTGCAGACTTGAACTCCCGCTTGTTATGCTGCTTAAATTTTTGCTTGATTTTGATAGCATATCAATAAGTAGCTCCCAGTCACAAGATGTCCAGAAAATCCATTTTTGTTTGGATCTACTTGTGTAGACTCCCACGACATTTTAGAACTAGATGTCACTCGAAGTCTTTGATACCTAGCTTGGTACACAAGGTATGGAAGGCATTTGTATAATCTGACACTATTTGGACCCTCTCTTGATGCAGTGTAGTGCATCTCATGTATTGGTTGTCATAGTTAACACAATTACCAACTTAACGAGAACTATGACCTCAAAAAGAGAAATCTAGCCCTTTAAACCCATATTTTTGCATAAAAAACATGAAAATCAACCCCCAAATCAAAAAATGGTTCAGTGGTAGCACCATTTATTTTTCTATCCAAGGTTAAACTTACAACATTTTTCAAGCATGGTCTTAAAAAAACTCATATAGATGCTCAAAAAAACCTTAAAATCAACACCTAAATCAAAAAGTGATACTACCTAAAGAAAAATGTTTTTTTCTAAACATTAAAATTATATCTCTTTATGACCTAACTCAAATTATGGCCTTCACAACCGATCCTTACGCAAATAAACAACCCAAAATTGAACTTCAAATGGTCACTTGAAAATTTATTTATAAATTGTTTTTTTTTTTTTTTAATTTA
>ML797744.1:343586-364291 GCA_009831015.1 Picea engelmannii
ACGAAATTCAAAAAAAAATAAAATCTAAAATAAAAAAAAATTAAAAAATCTTAAACGAAAACTTCAAAAATTAAAATAAAAAAAAAACAAAAAATTCAAAAGAATTATATTTTAAAAACAAACCTAGGAGAGAGTTTAACACCCTTTCCGAACTTGATCGAACTCTTGTGTGGTTTTACCCGCAAGAAAACTTTGTCGCCAACTTCATAACTATGGTCCATGCGATGTGCATCAACATAACTCTTCTGTTGATCCTGAGCTTCTTTAATACTCTGTCTTATCGGTTGCATCTGTTCTTCCATTTCTTGGATTACTTTCGGTCCTACTAGGACTCTATCCTCAATTCGATCCCAATTCAACGACGTCTGACATGGTCGCCCGTAAAGAAACTCAAACTATGCCATCTTAATCGTACTCTGGTAACTGTTGTTGTATGTAAACTCTACCAATGATAATAATTCTTCACAATGTTGATGTTGGTCCATTACATACGTACACAACATATCCTCCAAAATCTGGTTCGTTCTTTCTTTTTTCCCTTTGTCTCTGGGTGATATGTTGTACTAAAATTCAGTTATGTTCCCCGGGCCTCTTGGAAACTGTTCCAAAACCATCCTGTAAACATCGATCCTCGATCGGATATGATCCTTCTTGGTAGACCATGTAATCCCACAATATCACTGACAAATACTCTAGCTATGTCTGTCGCGTGATACGTTGCACACACTAGAATAAAGTGTGCACTCTTTGTTAGAGTGTCAACTACCACAAAAATAGAATCTTGTCTCCTTGTTGTCAGTGGAAATCCCACATTGAAATCCATCGAAATGACATCCCATTTCGATTCAGGAATAGAGTGTGGTTGTAACAATCATGCCGAATGTCTATGTTCAACCTTCACTTGCTAACATTCTATATATGTCACCATGTAACTTACTATGTTTTCATTCATTCCTTTCCAGGAGAATAAAGGCTTAAGGTTTTCCTTCATCATCATGACTTCCAGATGATCCATGTACACTGCTCGGTGAGCTTCTCTTAGGATCAAACTTCTTAATTTGTCATTAGGTGGTATGTAAATTCTGTCGTTATATCTCAACAATCCATCATTGTCTAAACAATAGCCTTCAAACTTCGGTACCATCATGGTATTTTATCCAATATTGTCCTTAACTTCCTTATACCAGTCGTTGTTTATCTGTAAAGTTAGAATATTTTCTTGAAGATTCATCTTAAGAGGTATTACCGAAAATATGTGTGGTCTTTGACTCAACGCATCTGCTACTCTATTCATCATTCCTTTAATGTAAGTAATCTCAAAGTCGTATTCGCTAAGTAACTCTGACCAATGCCTCTGTCACACGTTCAAGTCACTTTGCGTAAATATATGTTGCAATCCACAATGATATGTATTTAATTCATTTTTTTGTCCAAATAAATAATGTCTCCATACTCTCAAGGCATATATAATTTATAATAACTCCAAGTCATGCGTTGCATAATTTTCCTCATGCCTTTTCAATTTCCTTGAAAGGTAATCGATCACTTGACCTTCTTGCATCAAAACTCTGCCTAAACCTTCCTTGGATGCGTCCACGCATACCGATAATTCTTTGTGTATGTCAAGGACCTTCAGTATTTGTGCTATCGTCAACAACTCTTTAATATTTTCAAATGCTTCCACATATTTCTCTGTCCAAATGAACATTTTGTTTTTCTTTTGCAATTTCTGGATCGAATTTGCTATCTTCAAAAAACCTTCGAAGAACCATCAGTAATATCATACTAATCCCATAAAGATACATAATTCTTGTACGTTTGTCGGAGCTGGCCATTCCATAATAGCCTTTACTTTCGTTGGATCCACAATGATACCTTCTCCGGATATGATATGTCCCCAATAATGAGTCTTTGATTGGTAAAAAGAACATTTCGATAGTTTCCTGTACAATTTGTTTTCTCGAAGACACTGTAGAACCAATCTCAAGTGTTCGTCATGTTCTTTTTTCATCCGAGAATAAATTAGTATGTCATCAATAAATACTCGAACAAAATTTTCCAAGTATTCGTGGAACACCCCATTCATTAAACTCTTGAATACCCCCGGGGCGTTTGTCAGTCCAAACATTAAAACAATAAACTCATAGTGTCTGAATCTCGTCTTAAATGCGGTCTTGGGGATATCTTCCTCCTTAATTCATAATTAATGATATCCCGATATCAAGTCAATCTTTGAAAACATCGTTGTTCCTTTCAACTGATCAAAAAAATAATCTATTCTTGGCAACAAATATTGGTTCTTGATCGTAGATTTGTTCAATTGATGGTAGTCAATACAAAGTCTCCACGATCCATCCTTCTTTCTCACAAAAATAACTGGCGCACCCCATGGTGATACGCTTGGACATATAATTCCTAAATCCAACAAATATTTCAACTGCATTTTCAGCTCCTACAATTCCATGGTCGACATGGAGTTCTTTCAATCGATTTTGTTCCAGGTTTTAAATCTATGGGATGGTAAACTCTAGTTCTCTTTCTAGTGGAAAACCTGGTAGTTCCTCTGGAAATACGTCTGTAAAATCTGATACTACTAGAAAGTTTCCCAATTCTTCTGTCTTTCCCTTTTCATTAAGTGCTAGGATGACATATAGCTTGCATCCCTTGTGCATAATCTTCTATCGTTGTAGGGAAGAAACAAACCTCAAGGACATTCCCTAGTTTCTTCCTACAATCACTCTACTTTGTCCTAAATCATCTGTCAAATTTAACCGTTTCGTCTTGCAGTTAAGTATCACATCATGCGATTCCAACCAGTCCATGCCTATCAATATGTCATAAGATCTTATGATCATGACATAAATATCTACCTTCGTTACACAATCCCCCAAGTTAATGCTACATCCTATAACCTTTCCTCCAACTTTCTGTTTGGCACCCGATGCCATTTCTACATATTTGAACTCGTCGTGCTCGAATTCCTTTACCTTAATTCTCTTTAGAATTTCACTAGAGATAAATCTCTTTGTAGCTCCTAGATCTATCAAAATACTAAAAGTTTGGTTGGCGATTGTACCTGACATCTCAAGCACAATGGACTAGTGCTCAGCCTGACGATTATTCATTGTTGCATGTATCCTATGGACCTTGCCCAAATCTCCAACTGTAGTGGGTCCTGATGATCTGGTTTCCTTGGCCTTCTCAATTGGACAGTCTCATTGGTAATGTGGCTCTCCAGATGTCCAACATCCAATCTTCGGTCCAATGCTCTTGGTCCCTGAAGTAGAAGCTATTGGTCTAATAGATCATGATCTTGTTATGTTTTGTTGAATAAGCCTAAATTGTTGTTGTTGCGGACAATGATGTTTCTCCTGTGGTGCTCTGTAAGGAGTCCTCTATTGAGTATTTTGTCATCATTGTGTCAAGAACATAGGTCTTCTGGGCGTATCTCGATGCCCGAGAGTTTGTCTGGTTGGTGTTTGATGTTGTTGCACTCCCGATGTCATCTATCCAATTGGTCTCGAAGGAGTCCTGCCTTGACCCCCACTGTTCATTTCTTCATTGACGATAAGGGCCTTCTTAATTGCGTTGTGCAACGTATAAGGCATTAGGATCCTCACTTTCACATGAATGTTGAAGTTAAGGCTGAACAAAAACTTGTTGATCTTTAGTTTCTCTGTGTTCAGATGTGGAGCATACCTAAGTAGCTCCATGACCCTAGCCTCGTACTTCGACACCGTACGACCACCTTGTCGTAAGGCGTTGAACTCATTAAGCTGACGCTCAATGGATTCCTCAGACAAATACCTTTCCCGTAAGCGTTCTTCAAACAACTCCCATGACATGTCTTTGATGGCCATGTTTAGTTGGGATAGGAGTGTCTTCCACCAAAGTAGAACACTCCCCTTTAGATGAAATACCGCCATGCATACTTTCATGTTGGAGGTGTAATCACGAAGTGAGAATCGCATCGCCATGTTCTACAACCACGCCTCTGTTGTTGTGGCACCCCAGAACTCGGGAAAATTCATCTTTTCGAGTTCTTTATGCATGCTAAAACTACTAGATGGAGCGCGTTGTGAACCCTCATTGGGCACATATGCTCTTCCCTCATCTCTATCCAGGAAGTTGATCAACGCCTCTAAAATCCTCTAGAAGGATATCATCATACCTACCACATCTCTCGCAACAACCTACTCATGCTTAGTCATCTTCTCATCTCCCTGAGAGTTGGATCCCTCTGGCATGGATACTATCAGAGGTGTCACACCTCTTCCTCCAACACCACATCATCTACTACCCCTACGTCCTCTAACCATGATTACCTGCATGGGAAAATTTCACAATTAATTAGGGATACATCTTTTAATCATTTATTTAACACAATGGAAGGTGTCATGGTCCAATGTCGTAGGGTTGAACCTGCTCTAATACCATATGTAACACCCCTCCGTTACGGCATCAAAGTGAGTGACTACAATAGTAATTTTTTTTTTATAATACAACATCAATTAGAATAAGTAATATGCAACATAACATCAATTACATCAAGAATTAATTACAACATCAAGATACCGATAATCAAACATATCGCTTCAAGATAACCAAGTTGTCTATCCTCCCAGCCTACTCTGCAAGGTTAGGAACTCCAAGACACATAATCAACGCTCAAGTCCAGGATTCATCTGATTGATTTTGACCATTAAAGGTCTCGATACTGGCGACTGTTATGAAGAACATGGAGATATCTACTCCCATAATAAAACTAGTCAAAGTGAAAAACTAAATCGTTAACAAACTCAATCTCTATTACATCTATGAGAGACCAACTCAACAATTATAATTTATAGAAATCTAAAAAGCTTGAATAATTATGTGATCTACTCAAAATAACTAACACAATGTATTCCAATTATACCAACAAGAACTTCCATAAGAAAAGAACTTCCATAATAAAATGACGAGGAACCATATATATACATGAAACTAGAACTTCTCTCACTAGTATAAGCATAAGTTACATTATATTTCTTTTCCTAAAACATTTACATACCATTCAATAATTCATTACTAGTTCAATTACAACCTTCAAATTACTCAAACATTTGTTTGAATCGATGCAAGTTTCCTTCCTTCAATTCATTTAATAGTAACCCTAACGATTCCATTAATTATATATACATGCATACATAATATACTTCTATTTTAATCAAATAATTTTTACCAAAATTATAAGTCTCATTTCTTTCTTTCCACTACATGCTAGTATTAATAATTTCAAAGAATGTTCACATATAAAGAAATAAAACAATTTCAATGTAACAAATGAACATCATAAGAAAATCTCAAGTCATAAGTACTAATAAAATTTCTATTTTAAAAATCGTGCACCTTGTACATATAACTATTCTCGTAATTCCATTATATTAAGCATACTTAATAAAGGAATATCATGGATTAAATAATAATTAAAATTTAATAAGAAGATACCATAAATCCGTGAGCACATTCACCTATTATTCACGATTCTATAAAAAAATTCTTAACATCATAAAACTTAGTCTCTTTATTAAATAAGGAATATATTTAATCACTAGGTTTCAATGATTATGAGGTTCTCAACTTCCGGGAATTTCATACACATTTACAATTCCATAAGCATATCATTTTCGATTTAAATACGAATACATAGACAGTGTTCACACAAAATTTGTTTCTAGAGTATCACTACTCTCAACAAATGATTAACATGACCATACTAAGATCTATAAAATTGGTTTGTAAATAGTTTACCATGACAATTGAAATAATAATCCTTCAACAATTTAAATCAGTTAAGTAGTAACTGAAGAGATTCAACGCAGGCTCACATTTAAATTATAACGACCATACAAATTTTACAAACAAGCTACAAATTAAATTGAACAACGATTTATGAAAAGTACCAGGTTTGATATTGAAATTAAAAATGGCAGTGAACCATTAAGTTTATAAGAATCTAGATTGTAAATAAAACAACAACTAACCATCACATTCTAAATACAATTATAGAAATTAAAAATACTAAAATCGATGTTGATGAATATTTTGGAGATGTCCTTCAATGATTCGCGTTCCTTCCTTCCTCCCGTTTATTAATCATAGAGACTTCACCAGTTCCTCCTAGCCAATGCTTGGGGTACTCTTCTTCTCCCTTAGCCCCCCGAGCCGCAAAAAGACCACACCCAAGAAACCAACAAAAACAACTCCAAGGCTTTCCTCGCAAGGAAGAGTTTCCACTCTTTTTTCAAGCATGGTCCACAATAATTTTGGCGGCATAACATTACCAAGAATAAGTGATCTCCATTTCCCTTCTACCACATTTTTTTTATACAAAATCCCCCAATGACACATGTCCTCATGCACAATTAATTATCTTTTTTAATTAATTTAATTAGGATTATTCACCCACACACTTGTCACACTCTCCCCAAGTTGCACAAGTAATTACCATTTTTATTTTATTCAAATATCCAATTTCCCTCACATTTCCCAATGTTTTCCTATTTTCACTCTTAGTTGTCCCTTTGTTCCCCAAATTCCGATTTAACGAGAGTTTCCTAACTAGATCTTAGTTAGAGTTGGATTATGAGTATTTTTCTAGTTAGAATAGTGGTAGGTGTTAGAATATAATGGATGTGTTCGTTTTACCATTGACAATACCCTTGTCACCCAACCATAGGCCGAAGCCACCCTCCGAGCACCTTAAGCTTGATAGAGAATCACTCCAGAAGCAAACCCTAGGCTAGATAGCCAAACAAAGGGTAGCACACCTTTCCCCAAGGATAGCGCATCAACAAGAGTTGATCAGATAGTCCAAACCCTAGCCAAGAGATAGTCCAAGCGTAACTGCTAGCTGCAGCAGCTGCAACGACAACTCTCCTCCAAACCTATGTAGAAACTGGGCAACTGTAGTGCGCACAAGTGCTGCTCTGCAATTCTGAGACTGCCTGCCAGAATGAGAACTAGCCTCCTGTATTTATATTAATTTTGGCTAACTGCCTGGGCCGACTTCTCATTCTGGGTATCTGTCTGTTCAGTATATATTATTATTTCTGGCTATCTTCTTCTCTTGGAGGCTAATAACCTAATATAAATTATCTTCTTGAGCCGACAAGCCTTCTAGGGTTATTAGCCAACTCATTAGGGTTTCTTCTTGCTTCCCGAAGTATTCTATCCTTGCCAGGTTTACACGTGGAGGTAAATACCTCCCGTAGCTACCATAATATCAACACTCCCTCCTAGCTAGGGAGGTATTACAGATAATGGTCTTGAGCACAAAAACATACCATTCACCTGGTAGCATCAACATCATGACTAGATCATGAGCACCATCATCATCATCAATGTCATCAGCTGCATCATCTCTCGAAACCATACTCTATCTGATTAATCAGACATGATGCTCACACCATAGAGTGATACAAGAGCCATTCTTCTAATCTAGAAGAGTAAATGCTTTGAACCATTTTCCGTCTGGGAAATCTTTGTCCTTTGATTATCCATCTAACTGATAATCATTTCCAATACTATTGATAGTCTTCAAGGCAATCGAAACAAAATAGAACACAACTGTGTCTATCCATAGTAGTACATAACTACAATCCAGTTGTACACTACCACACCAAGTAGCACACAAGTACTTGATCAGTAACGTATAGTCACAAATAGTGGAACACATTGACCACAGTAGTATACATTTACTGTCATGCAGTCTTCATAACAATCATCTGATATCAACCTGCACAGAAACAATGTTATGATATAAACTGAATCATCTGGGCCAATCTTTCACTCACATCTGTGAGATCTGAAAGAATATCTGCCCTCAAAAAGGTAAAACATCAATGATGAGCTGTCTGGACTATTCTTCTCAAGCAAGGAAGAATAATTGTCTTGATTTTTGAACCTGGACTATTCCCCACCCTGGGCCATTCTTCCTACATTAATCAAAGTGCACCTTGGAGAGAATGTATAAACCCTAAGGAATGCCTATCCCTGATTGCTGAGCCTGGACCATTCCCCACCCTAGGCCATTCCTCCTACACTAATCAAAGTGCACCCTGGAGAGAATGTATAAACCCTAAGGAATGATTGTCTGGACCATTTCCTCTGTTAACCACAAGAGGAAAATATTGTCCTGTATCAACCTCCAAAACATACCATTCCTCATGTTAACCACAATGATAAATCATTGTCCGACGAGGCAGGCCAGTCTTCTTGAGTAACTCTCAAGAAGAGAGACTTCCCTAGACCACTCCCCACGTTAACCACAATGGGAAGTTGTTGTCTATGATACATCAACAATCTGGACCATTTCCCATGTTAACCACAATGGGAAATCACTGTCCGTTAGAAATCTCAATCCACTTTCCAAACTAGAAAGGAAGTTGCTCATCCTGGACCATTTTTCGAACTGAAAAATGATTGTCCATAAATCAATACATATTAGTGCTCCCTCCCAACCTGGGAGTCATCTCTTCCTTTTTCAATAAGGAAGTCGTCTCCTCGAGCTCCAGCTTGAGTACGCAAACTCTTTCATCTTGGATAGAAGCTTTACCAAGAATCAAGATGTTTGTTTATCTACTCATCTATGGAGATATGTATTGGAGAACCTCTTTCTCCTTTATGAACTTCATCACGGATAATGTAATGCTTGATTTCAAATGTACCTCGTTTTGGAGCACCGGTTTTTCTTCGAAGGCTTCATTTAGCTCTGATCAATAAAGTATATCATTGTCGGAACACTGGAACATATCCATGTGGCACTTCATCTGTCATCATGAGATCTGATCTACTGAGTAATCATCTTGATACAATATCTTTGTTATAGAGAATCTTCACCACGCTTATGTTGTGCATTGGAGGTTCTTCACCAAGTTATCTTCTTCCATCTGTATACAAGAGTCTCTTTCTGGTATGCCTCAAAATCTTGAGGTTGCTCTTCATATGCTCTTTGTTCAATTGCTCTGGAGAACAATCTTTGCATTCATCTTGATGTAGCACTCCAACCCAGGGATGATATAATGACTCGTGTAGAGGTATGTCTAGTTTACCGGAACAAGCAATCATCATAGTCTTCTCCCTCCGTCTGGGAGAACCTCTAGTTCTGAATCTTGCAATGCTTTCATTTATAAGTCTTCCATACACTGTTCTTCATCACAACTTTCAATTCTGTTTGATTGATTTCATATTAGGCTGGTAATCTTGTGATTAATGACTGGTTGTTCAGGATTCTCTTCTTTCTTGGAATCTTTATGTTCATCCTCATGTTTTTCTTTAGTTTTTGGGTTCATGGAGTTTCTTATAGATTCCATGCCCTAAAGATTCCACTTCTTTCTTTTATCATAGGATCACGGATCTAGATGGACAACCAGGGATACTTTAAGGCTTGTCTTCAAAGAAGACTTCTTCTGAGGTTGAACTGAGCACGTACTGTCTTTCATGGTTACTACCATGGATATATACTTCATCATCTTCAATGGATCATAGGATTAGCTCCCTCCTAATCCTTGCTTCATGTATGAGTGCATATAATCGGTTCCCTCCGTCTAACAGAGTCCACGCTTCTATCTGCATCCTTATTGTCTTCTGCAATATATAATTGGCTCTCTCTGTCTAATAGGGTCCATGCTTCCGTCTTGTTGTCTTCTACAAAATGTCATAAGTCTTTCTCCAATTTCCTCTTGATTGCTGATTTCTTTCTGTCTTTGCTTCGTCTAAGTCTCTTCATTATTTATTCGGCTTATCTTGCAATAGTTTCCACATGATTTTCTTGATGTATTTCATTATTTCATGTATCATCCAATGATATCAATCCTTATCTTGTTTTTCTTCCATCGATATAGTTCTTCTTGGAACACATTATCTTCCAAGAGATAGATATACAAGATATGTACAGAGACGATGCAAACAAGATATGTACAAGAACTAAGAAGAGTATTGTTACCTTCAGAAGAAGAAGTGTCTTTCATCCTGCTTAGTCTTCTTTGTAGGTTCATTTTCTTCTGCAACTGATGCTTTGTGTTTCCCCTTCCTTTTCTTTAGCTCGGGACAATGATTCTTGTAGTGGCCATACTTTCGACAGTTGAAGCATTGTACTTCTGAAATGTCTTTCTCTTGATTTGGCTTCCTCCTTGAACCAAACTTCCTTTTGTTCCTAAAATTCTTGAATCTTATTGTGAAGGCTTGATCATCATACTTCTTTTGGGGTTTCTCTTTTGCACTGATCCTTGATTCTTCTTTAGCACAACAAGTCCAAAGTTCTTCAAATGTTAGATACTCCTTCGTTGTGTTCATGATTGCGGCAAATGCATCCCACATCTTGGGAATACCATTGAGTACTATGTTTACCAATTCCTTCTCTGAAACGATTTCTTCAATAGCTTGTAGTTGATCTCTTAACTGAGAGATTCTCACAAAGTATGATGTTATGTTGTCATCATCATTCATCTTCATGTCACGAAGCTCATTCTCCAGAATCATTATTTGTCCAATGTTTATGACTGAGAAGAGGTTTGTTAGGGCATCATACATCTTCTTTGATGAGTCAAGTTGGGAGATGTAGGGTATCAAGTGGTATTTTATGGATTCCACTATGATACTCATGGAATTGATGTCACCGTCTTTGAACTTCTCCATAACTGCAACGTTTTGTAGTTCCTTCTCTTTTCCTTCTTCAAACTCTGGTTCCATGATCTTTCCTTTCACGATATCCAACACTTTATTCTTGGCAAGGATGAGGTAAATCCTTGTCTTCCACGCTATGGAGTTAGAGGCTCCATCTAACTTGTTCTTTGAATTTATAGAATAAGTCATGGCTTCTTTGACTTGGTCAAACCCTAGATTTGACCACAAACTCAAACTTGACCTCTTGGCTTGCTGAGAGTACCAGGAGATGCGATAGGCTAGGGTGCACTGATATGTCTGGAGATTAGGTCAATGCCTTCACTTAAGGTGCCTCAACGAGAGGATTAGGGTTTCTGCAAATGCACCTGTTAGTAACCCTAGTGGCAGTGCTTTGGTGACTGCTCTTGCTAGAAACCCTAGCGACGGTTATTCAACGAGCTTAATATCCTTCTGGCTATGTTTCCTTCCAGCGGTTAGACTAAATGAAGGAGGTGTGGGCCCATAACCTGTTAGAATATAATGGATGTGCTTGTTTTACCATTGGCATTACCCTTGTCACCCAACCATAGACCGAAGCCACCCTCCAAGCACCTTAACCTTGATAGAGAATCACTCTGGAAGAAAACCCTAGGTTAGATAGCCAAACAAAGGGTAGCACACCTTTCCCCAAGGATAGCGCATCAACAAGAGATGATCAGATAGTCCAAACCCTAGCCAAGAGATAGTCCAAGCGTAACTGCTAGCTGCAACAACTGCAACAGCATATCTCCTCCAAACCTACGCAAAAACTGGGCAACTGCAGTGTGCACAAGTGTTGCTCTGCAATTCTGAGACTGCCTACCAAAATGAGAACTGGCCTCCTGTATTTATATTAATTCTGGCTAACTGCCTGGGCTGACTTCTCATTATGGGTATCTGTCTGTTTAGTATATATTATTATTTCTGGCCGACTTCTTATCTTGGAGGCTAATAACCTAATATAAATTATCTTCTTGAGCCGACAAGTCTTCTAAGGTTATTAGCCAACTCATTAGGGTTTCTTCTTACTTCCCAGAGTATTCTATCCTCGTCAGGTTTACACGTGGAGGTAAATACCTCCCGCGGCTACCATAATATCAACAATAGGTTGACTGAATATTCTATTCCAAGTGTACTCTTATTCTCTCATATTTTTGTGTCTTTTTATTTAAAAAAAAAACAATTTATTAATTTCATGCACACATGTGCATTTTATCCAATCTTTAGATTTTACTCACTTTTTCCTAGAATTTGATTTATCTCAATTCTTTTAATTCATTTAACATTTTTAATTAGTACCTTAATTAAACTTAGACTTAGACTTAGTGTTAGACTTAGGCTTAGACTCTAGTTAGGCTTCTAGGTTTGTAATTTACTATTTTGATTAAATATTTTATTCTAACAAGGTCTAATCATTTCAATGTTTTCTAGGCCACCTAGATTTATTGATTCAAGGTTTTAATTACACAACGTGCGCTTCAAGCTACACCTCTGTGCTCTAAGGCTACCACTCGCCTTAGACTGGTTTTGGAAGTTTGTTCGACCCTTGGAGTCAACACTCCATTCGGTTGACCTTCTGAGAGACTAAGGGCTTCTAGGGAATAAGGAATCCATCTTATTTCACGCCCCTTAGAAATCTTCATGAACGATTGTCTCAGTCCTCCCTCATGACATTGTGGACCTCTTGAACTAGGTAATCATTAACCTACAGTTCAGACCACAACGAGAGTGCTAGTAGGTTGTGACAGGGACGTTGCCACACCTCTCCCTGAAATGTTTGGTTCATGTGCATGACCCATTTACTCCTTATGTGAGTCGAATTATCAAGCATCCTCAAGCCTACATCCACTAACCAAAAACACTATCAATAATCCATATACATAAATCATACTAAAATAAATCATATATCACATGAACGTAACAAAAAATACTCAAACAAATACAATCCACTCCCTGACTCAATCCAGAATCCAAGGAAGTCCATTGATGCCATCAACATCCATGACATGTCATGTGTCCTGCACACTCATGAAAACTCGTCAATAGCATCTGCCAATACATATACATCAAAATAACAATAATTCAAAATACACCATCATCCTCATGTATAATCCATAATTAAAACAAAATCACAATGTAGCATAATCGAATCACTTGCACACAAGTGGCCTCAAATAATACATCAATAAAAGTGTGCTAAGTAGAACGAGATGTTAAATTATTCATTGCCTATTCCAATGTACAACAATGTGTATAAATACACGTACATGAGTAGAGTCACGCCTTTTTTTTTATTTTATTTATTTATTTATTTTTTTTCTGAAAAGATGTGACTTTACATTAAAAGAAATAATTATTACATTAATGATTTGATTAATAATTGATGGCATTGTAATATACACAATGTATATTACAAGAAGAGTGTTCCACACCACAATCATGAACACATAAGTTAGACTCAATTTGATCCATTCCTGAGTTAACTGTCATCTGTTTAGGCACATGAAAACTTTCTTCATCTTTATCCATAGTTTCCTCCATCTCCTTTGATGTCAATGATAAAAAAGGAAAATGAGAACTTGACATAACCATCGATGTAACCTAAATTTTCTCACTATCATCAATAATACCTTCCTCTGCATCAACTACATAAAAATATGAACTTAGTTTTACTACACAAGAGGTTTATTTTTCATCACTAGGAAAGACTAGGGGAATGGAATGGTGGGAGGATACATACGGTTTTTCCAAAGAAACATCCTCTCTCTGATATATATCTCTCATGGTGAAGAGATATCCCAACATACACTGTTCAACCAAATCATTGATATCCTCAACATGTTCATGTGAATCCAAATCAACATGATAACTAACATCAAGGCATAATTCTGATTCTTCACTCACTAGCTTATTTTGTTCATTAGAAAGAAAAAATAAATGTAAAATCCATTTACTGATAGAGGATGCATCATCCAAATATGCATAATCCTTAAAAAATGTTTTCTAGAGATTCATCTTTTTCTTTCCTAATCTCTAACATTTCTTCACATAACTCATCATTGTCATAATCCTCAAAAGAATACAAAAATTAATGCATAAATTGTTCCCATGTGTGAATAGAGGTAGTTGGAAGTCTCACACCATCTTTTAAACCAACCTTCAAAAGTAGGAGTGAACAACCTGCATATGAAACCTTCATGAGTAATATTGTGAGAAAAGTAATTTAAACATAATTGAGTGATATGTTCACATGCAGATATTTTACCCTCATCATCAAATTTAACTTTCGATAAGAGATTACCTATTTTTTTAGGAGTGGTATGAGGTAAAAAACCAAAAACACATCTCCATAAAGGGATTTGGGAAGGAGCCATTAATAATTAGAAATAATTAACAAGAAAGACTCTACATGATCAACTTGTCATCTGACCCTCCTAATGTAATTTTGGTGATGCATGAAACAATTCCACATGCCAACATGAGGCATAATTGGCCAATGGTAGGTCCCAATCACACCAACTCTCATTTGGTATAACAATCTCCATCAGTATGTGGGTGGGCCTCGTTTATGCTAACTAAATGGATTTCTCTCTAAAAATAAACTTGTTAATTTAAATTAGACTAAATCCTAAATACAATCCTATTCTATTATTCAAATGTAGTCCTATTCTAATAGTAATGGTGATCAATTGCAAGAATATGATTCTACTTATGGAAACAAAAGTAGGTTATATTTCACAATAAGAAACCATACTAGCATACCCATATGCATATAGATGAAAATGAAAATGTCACTAAATTTGAGTTCAGAATCCATTCAAAATTATTCCCTACAAAGAGAAATTGAGAATAGTTACAAATTGTGAACATCTGTAGAAAACAACCAAACAATTGTGGACTACTTAGAGAACATGACGTGGATTAGCTTGTCATTATATTTGATAGTTCATGTGAATAAGATACAAGTATAAGAAAATATCCTTGCAATCTCTCCTCAAGCTTGATACATATTTATACAAGAACCAATTCGAGGTTATCAAACCCCCTTTCGTACTACGGGTGAAATTGCATTTATAATATTTTTCAATCACTAATCATGGGGTTGCTCCTCTTTTGGACCCCTCATTTCCACTCTATTTCATGCACTTACATACATTACTCTTAAAATATTCATTTCATCAGCATCCATTTCTTCATTGGGACTCTTCACCTCCTCATGCATTCCCGTCAAAGTGAAAATAATGAAAAATATATATAAATTCATTTATATATGGGAAAAAAAATAAAATATTGACAGTTGTATAAATAAATTAAAATATGAGAATTTATTAATTTTAATTAGGTAACAAATACTATTGTAGATTATCATCTGAGTTCTAATATTTCCAACGAGCCCTCACTTTCTTGATTTGGGCTTCAAAAACATGAGTTATGAGCTATGAAATACTTTGTTAGAATATAGAAGATTGTGCTCGTTTTACCATTGAAGATACCCTCGTCACCCAACCACTGGCCGAAGCCACCCTCTGAGCACCTTGACCTTGACTGAGAAGAGAATCCTGGTAGCAATCCAATAGCCAAGACAGGCTAATGCACCAAGCAAGAGAATATAAACTAAGCTAAATAGATGATCCCACTGAGAAGCTAGCGCACCACTTTCCCAGCTCTCCCAGAAAACTTGTGCACCAAAATGTTGCTGCCTGCAACTGCCTGCACAAATTTAGCTCTCACTGCAACTGCTGAGATGTGTAATAATGAAACTGGCGCCCTGTATTTATAGTGAATTAGGCAGATTAACTGGGGCCGACTTCTCCTTCTGGGTATCAATAAATTCATATTAAATGTATTTGTTCAGCCGACAACTTGTCTAGGGTTTCCTTCAATTATTTTCTTCCTTCCGAAGGATTCTAGTCTTGTCATAGGTCACAATAGAGGCTCATACCTCCCGAAGATACCATAATATTAACACTCCCTCCTAGCTAGGGAGGTATGGTCTTGAGCACAACAGACCATTCAACTGGTAGTACTATGAGCACCTGTCATTATTATCCCACCGGGTAATCTCCTATGACAACTGGTACAATGTCAATTAATGGAACACACCTGTGTCTATTTAGGTAGTACACAACTACTCAAAACTGTAAAAACATAATAAAAAATAATGGAACAAATCCATCATCTGTAGTATATCTCTACTATCTGGAGACAAGCAGTCTCTGGGCCAATCTTTCACTCACATCTGTGAGATCTGAAAGAATATCTTCCTCATGAATGGTGGAGCACATCCACCACAGTAGTTTACATGTACTGTCATGTATTCTTCATAACAAACGTCTGATAGCAACCTGCATAGAAACAATGTTATGATAAAAACTAAATAATCTGGGCCAATATTTCACTCATGTCTGTGAGATATGAAAGAATGTCTGCCCTCAGTATAGAATATCAATAATGGGCTATCTACCCCAATCTTCTCAAACAAGGAAGAAGGATTATTTCTGATTTCTGAACCTGGACAATTTCTCACCCTGGGCCATTCTTCTGACACTAAATGAAGTGTAACCTGGAGAGAATGAGTTTGCCCTAAGAAATGCTTGGACCATTCCTCACCCTGGGCCATTCCTCCGACACTAAACAAAGTGTAACCTGGAGAGAATGAGTCTTCCCTAAGGAATGACTGTCCCTGATTGCTGAGCCTGGACTATTCCCCACCCTGGGCCATTCTTCCGACACTAAACAAAGTGTAACCTGGAGAGAATGAGTCTGCCCTCAAGGAATAACTTTCCATACCATTCCCCCCCCTGGGCCATTCCTCCAACACTAAAAAAAGTGTAACCTAGAGAGAATGTATAACCCTCGAGGAATGTCTGTCCTGCATCAACCTCCAAAACGGACCATTCTTCGAAATTGCTCACAACTGTGAACTTCAAAAGAATGACTGCCTGGCGAGGCGGACCATTCTACTTGACCACTACTTAGAGTGACTTCCAAGAAGAATGACGGTCCTAGACCACTCCCTATAATGGGAATTCGTTGTCTATGATACATCAACAATTAGTCTGCCTCCCATGTTAACTACAATGGGAAGCCACTGTCTGTCAAAAATCTCAATCCACTTTCCGAATAGGAAAGAGTCTGTCCAATCTGGACTATTTTTAAATTATAAAGATAAATAATATTTTCAGTGCTCCCTCCTAACTGGAGAGTCATTTAAATGAAAAAAATAAATGTTTTTCAAGAATATTTTCCATACCTTCTCCTAGCCTGGAGAGTCTTCCCTTTCAGCTAAGGGAGTTATTTCCACGATCCCCATCTTCTCTCGGAAATATGCAAACTTGATTCTGGATAGAAGTTTTGTCAGGATATCTGTTGTCTGCTCATCAGTGGGGATATACTCGAGCTTTACCTCTCCTTCCTGGACTTTATCTCGAATAAAGTAGTACTTGATATCAATGTGCTTCGACCTTTCATGAAATACTAGATGCTCGGATAATCTTATACAACTCTGATTATCACAATATATTATGGTCGATTATGGATTCTGATCAAATAAATCGTATATTAACTTAGCCATACTGTTTCTGTGCATGATTCACAAGCTGCCATATACTCTGCTTCTACTATACTGAATGCGACAAACTTCTACTTCCTGCTGCCCCAAGATATCATAGCGGAGCCCAAGCTGAAACACATACTTGAAGTACTCTTTCTATCTTCTACACTTCCTGCCTAATCAGAGTCTGTGAATCCATGGAGTTGGATATCACTAGATGCGGTATATCTCAACCCATAGTTTATTGTCCCACGAATGTATCTTAGGACATGATTTGCAGCTATCCAATGTTCTTGTCTAGGTTCCACCTGGAACTGACTTAATGTATTTACAGCAAAGCAAATATCTGGTCGAGTATTTACCAAATACATTAATGATCCAATTAGCTGTCGATATAGAGATGGATCTACTTGATCGGAATATGGGACTTTCACTTTTCTTATATCTGCATTCATAGGAGTGTCCATGGATTTACATTCCATCATTCCAAACTTCTGAAGGATCTTTATTGTGTACTTTCCTTGTCCAAGGAATACTTCACCACGCTTCTGCCATACTTCTATTCCCAAGTAATATTGCATGAGACCTAGATATTTCATATCAAATTCAAAGGCTAAATCCTTCTTGCACTGGATGATTAGAGATTCTTCACCTGTTATGAATAGATCATCAACATATAATAGTAGAATCACAGGTGCGTTGTCCACAACTTTGTAGTAAAGGTTTGGATTTGCCTGATTCTTGGAGAAACCAAGTCTTGTTAGATAGCTGTCCATTCTGGCATACCAAGCCCTTGGAGCTTGCTTGAGTCCATATAGAGCTTTCTTTAATCTGCAAACGTGTCTCTGGAATGTACCTCGAATCCTTGAGGTTGTTCAATGTACACTTCTTCTTCAATGGCTCCATTGAGGAAAGTTGTCTTTACATCCATCTGGTGTAGATTCCATCCCATGGAAGTGGAAAGAGATATGATAGCTCTGATGGAGGTATACCTTGCCACGGGAGCAAAAGTTTCATCATAGTCTTCTCCCTCCTTCTGGGAGAACCCTCTGGCCATGAATCTTGCCTTATATTTATCCATGCTTCCGTCTGTTGCATGTTTGATCTTGTATACCCATTTTGAAGTTACAATTGATTTCTCTTTAGGTCTGGGTACAATTTCCCATACTTCATTTTTCATAATAGACTGGTGATATTACGTCATGGCTTCTTTCCATTGTCCCTTTTTAATTTCTTCTTCAAATGTAGTAGGTTCTTCATCTAGAAGCTTTGTCATGTATGCTTCATAACTTGAGAATCATTTCAGTCTTTTACTCTTCCTGGATGTTCCTTCTGGAACCTTGATTCTTTCTGTGTCTTGTAAAGTGGCTTCAAGCCAAGCTGGTCGTTTATTATTCTTTGGTATATTATCTAGATCAACATTCTCACATAGCTCCATAGGATGATCAGGTTGATCCTTTTCGTTATTTTCACTTTCTGTGTTTTCTTCATTTGGTTCTTCAAATTCTTTTTCTTCTATAGTTTCTTCAATAGATTTTCTGAAGGCCATTCTTTCATTGAATGTTATGTCTCTGCTTACTTCTATCTTGTGTTGTTCTGGAATATATATTCTGTAGGCTTTGGATGAATCACTATATCCCATGAATATCCCCTTCTTTCCTGAGGGTTCTAGTTTATTTCTTTTATCTTTGGGAATATGAGAGTAAACTTGACATCCAAATATTCTTAAGTTTTCTACGTTAGGTTTCTTACCTGAGAATGCTTCTTCTGGAGTCATGTCCTTCAATATACGACGAGGGATTTTGTTTTGTACATATATTGTCATCATTTCTGCTTCTCCCCATAGAAACATGGATAGATCTTGATCGTTCAATAGGGCTTTTACTGTTTCTTTGATATATCTATTCTTTCTTTTTTCTACACCATTTTTTTGAGGATTATGAGGAACAATCAACTCCCTCCTAATCCCTGCTGATTTGAAAAATGCAACGAACTCCTTCGAGGTGTATTCTCCTCCATTATCTGTTCTTAATGTCTTGATCTTCTTGTTCGTAAGGTTTTCTATTTCTACCTTGAATTCTTGAAACTTGCTGAATACTTCATCTTTTGACTTCAATAGGTATAGCCATGTCTTTCTTGAATAGTCGTCTATGAAGGTTACGTAGTAGAGAGATCCTCCTAAATATTTGACTGGCATTGGACCGCAAACATCTAAGTGTATTAGATCTAGGGTTTCCTTAGATTTGTTGTTGTTGCTTGGGAATGGTTTCTTAATATTCTTCACAAGGGCACATCCCTTGCAAATTCCTTCGTGTGTAGACTTCAATTCTGGT
Source organism: Picea engelmannii (assembly GCA_009831015.1). Lineage (NCBI taxonomy): Eukaryota > Viridiplantae > Streptophyta > Pinopsida > Pinales > Pinaceae > Picea > Picea engelmannii. The sequence continues at coordinate 363,159 of ML797744.1, forward strand.
ATCCCTTCAACCATCTTTCTGAGGAAAGGTAATGCTTGATAATTGATATGAGCGTACCTTCTATGCCAAATCTCATTAGGATTGACTTCTTCATGTACTAGGGCTTCTTCATTTCGTTCTAGTAGTCTATACATATTTCCTTCACGTCTTCCAATAACCCTAGCATCTTCTATGTTGGAATCTTTATGCCATGATAACACTTTTTCATCTATGAAGGATATTATGTTTCCTTTGTCTTCTAAACATGGTATTGATACAAGATTCTTTTCTAAACCAGGTACATATAAAACATTTCTTAAGTGAACATGATTACCTGATTCTAATTTGACAGAGGCTTGTCCAAATCCTTCGACGGGGTAGGTGCTTTTGTCTCCAAGCTCCACTTTGTACGATGTCTTTCTCTCATTCAGATTTGAGAGTCTAGCTTGATCTCACGTCATGTGCCTGGAAGCTCCACTGTTGATTATCCACATATCATATTCAATTGTCCCGGTAAGTGTTGAGTAGTGTAAGAGACTGATTGTTTCACACATGTCTCCGATTGACTGGTAATTGGTCATGCCTTGATCCAAAACTTCAACTTCGTCATTTCTATCTTCTGAGAAAGTCAATAGGTGCGCTAAGTTAGGGCGCATCTGGATATCTTCTCCTTGAGCGAGATGCTCCATCACAAGGTGTCAGATCTGAGAACTAGAGTTTCTGCAACTGCTACTGCTAGTGACCCTAGCTGTAGTTATTTGGAAGCTGCTCTTGCTAGTAACCCTAGTGGCAGTTCCTCAATGAGCTCAATGTTGAAATAATGTAACTGCGAAGAGAATTCTTATTATTATTGGATTAAATCCCCATTTCGGATTAATCATGTCATTATTATTATTATTGTTATTGGATTAATCCCCATTGTGGATTAATCATGTCGGTAATTGTATAAGGACCAAATCCCCTTTTGCGGATTGGTCATCGAACAATTATAAAGGGCAGAATAAGAAGTCAGCCCCAACAGTTATTATGGAAGACCCATAATTAATTAAAGGTGGGTTTACCCACCCAGAGTGAGAGGTCAGCCCTGCCAGTTGTGACCTTTCACACGTGCCAGTCTTGTATAAATAAGAGGCTAGCGCCTCACTTCAAACACA
>ML797744.1:383466-394830 GCA_009831015.1 Picea engelmannii
TGCATTGATCCTTGATTCTTCTTGAGCACAACAAGTCCAAAGTTCTTCAAATGTCGGGTACTCCTTCCTTGTGTTCATGCTTGCGAAAAATGCATCCCATGTCTTGGGAAGACCATTGAGTACTATGTTCACCAATTCCTTTTATGAAGTGATCTCTTCAATAGCTTATAGTTGATCTCTTAGCTAGGAGATACTTACAAAGTAGGATGTTATGTTGTCATCATCATTCATCTTCATGTCACGGAGCTCATTCTTCAGACTCATAGCTTGTCCAATGTTTCTAACTGAGAAGATATTTGTTAGGACATCGTACATCTTCTTCGATGAGTCAAGATGGGAGATGTAGGGTATCAAGTGGTATTTTATAGAATCCACTATGATACTCATGGAATTGATGTCAACGTCTTTGAACTTCTCCATAGCTGCAACGTTCTGCGGTTCCTTCTCTTCTCCTTCTTTAAACTCTAGCTTCACGATCTTTCCTTTCACAATATCCAACACTTTATTCTTAGCAAGGCTGAGGTCAATCCTTGTCTTCCATGCTCTAAAGTTAGAGGCTCCATCTAGCTTGTTCTCATACTTCATAGAGTTCATCATGACTTGCTTGACTTGGTCAAACCCTAGATTTGAACGGAAATCCAAACTTCATGTCTTGCCTTCTAAGAGTACCAGGAGATGTGTTGGGCTAGGGTGCATTGATCTATCCGGAGATTAGGTTAATCTCATCACCTAAGGTGCCTCAACAAGAGGTTTAGGTTTTCTGCAACTGCTTCTGCTGGTAACCCTAGCTTCAGTGCTTTTGGAAGCTGCTCCTGCTAGTAACCCTAGCAGTAGTTCCTCAACGAGCTCAATATCTAGCAGCTATGTTTCCTTCCGGCGTTTTAGGCTGACTGAAGGGTTGTGGGCCCATAACCTGTTAGAATATAGAAGAAGATGTGCTCGTTTTACCATTGACAATACCTTTGTCACCCAACCATAGGCCGAAGCATCCCTCTGAGCACCTTAACCTTGACTGAGAATTCCTCCGGAAGCAAACCCTAGGCTAGATAGCCAAACAAAGAGTAACACATCACAAAAAGTTGATCTGATAGTCCAAACCCTAGCCAAGAGATATTCAATACAAAACTAAGATATTGCTGCTGTTGCAGCTACACCAGCTCTTCCTCCAAACCTGTGCACAAGACTGCAACTGCAGTGCGCACCAAACTATAGAACTGCAATTCTGAGATGTAACAAATGAGAACTGGTGCTCTGTATTTATAGTGGTTCAACCAGTTTTGCTGGGGCCAACTTCTCCTTCTGGATAAGTGTCTGTTTAGTATATTATTATAATTTCTGGTCGACTTCTTCTCTTGGAGGCTAATAGCCTACTATAAATTATCTTCTTGAGCCGACAAGGCTTCTAGGGTTATTAGCCAACTCATTACGGTTTCTCTTGCTTCCTGGAGTCTTCCATTCTCGTCAGGTTCACGCATGGAGGTAAATACCTCCCGCAGCTACCATAATATTAACAATTTGATGGAGAACACCAGAAGGAGGAAGATGTCGGGACATGGATGCTAGGCATGAGGAAGTACTTCCAACTGCAGAATTATTCCTCTCATGTAGAAGGAATAATTGTGATGTATCAACTAAAGGGAAAAGCATCCATGTGGTGGGATCAACTTGTGCAGGTGAAACACATTAGAGAGAAAGATATCACGTGGAAGGAATTCAAGAGGTATTTCGAGAAGAAGTATTTGAGTAAGAGATATTATGACAGAAAGATGGAAGAGTTATTTGAACTCAAGCTGGGCAGCATGACCATTGATGAATACGAACGAAGATTTTTGGAACTGCTGAAGTATGTTCTATTCATCAAGGAAGAGACTGTCAAGATTCAAAGGTATATAAGTGGATTTCCACCTTCTATTGGTGAAAATATTCAATATGATGACCCTAAGACCATGGAAGAAACGATAAGGAGGGAAAAATGATTATATGAGCAACAGAGAGAAAAGCCTACCTTTCGGAAGGCTTGGGACGACCAGAGGAAGTTTAAGAAAGAGCTGAGGCAGAAGGGAAACAAGCCTCCCTTTTTCAAAAACAGTCCTATGGGACAAACATATTTTAGAGAGCCCAGAAAGGATGAAGTGGGTGAACAAAGGCCAAGACAGACGCCCATTCAGTGTTGGGACTGTCAAGGAAACCATAAGTACAGATATTGTCCCCATAAAAATGGCAAAGTGAGAGTTGTCCATAATGTATAGCAGGCGGAAACACTGGAGGACATGGGTAGTAGAATGCCAAGGATCTATGCATCCCTAGACAACAAGCAAGCGGAATATTAGTCGCACATGATTGAAGTGGAAGGTATGATTAACAACCAACCATTTACTATTTTAATTGATTTAGGGGATAACCGTAGTTATATAGATCCTATAGTGGTGGAAAATTTTCAATTGTCGAGAAACAAACATGAAAAGTCTTGGTTAGTGAAGCTGGCTACAAGAACCAAGAGGAAAGTCACTGAGTTGGTTAAGTCTTGTCCTGTGGACATGAATGGACTGAGCTCAAAGGCTGAATTGAACATTCTACCTTTAGATTCTTATGAATTTCTAATTGGGATGGACTGGTTGGAACAGCACCATGCCATCTTGGACTGTCATAACAAGACATTCACTTGCCTAGATGAGGAAGAGAGTTGGAGAACAGTCCAAGGAATTCCTAGAGTGGTTGTTGTTAGAGAAATCTCAGCAATGTAGCTGAAGAAGTGCTACAGGAAAGGATGTCAATTATTTGCAGCTCATATGGAGGAAGCATCTAAGGATGAGGTCTCAAAGATTGGAGACCATGCAGTACTTAAGGAGTTTGAAGATGTATTTCAGGAGGTACCCAGATTACCTTCGAAGAGAGATATTGACTTCTCTGTAAACTTAATTCCTGGAGTAGCTCCAGTGTCGCAAGATCCTTATAGAATGAGTACGTCGGAGCTGAAAGATTTGCAATTGCAGCTTGACGAGATTCTGAAGAAGGGGTACAGGCGCCCAAGTATGTCACCTTGGGGTGCCCCGGTCCTGTTCGTGAAGAAGAAGGATGTAACGTTGAGGCTATGTATTGATTTCAAACATTTAAACAAAGTAACTATTAAGAACAAGTATCCTCTGTCGAGGATTGATGACCTCTTCGATCAGTTGAAGGATGCGAAGATATTTTCGAAGATAGATCTCAGATCGGGATATCACCAGGTAAGAATAAAGGATGAAGACATTGGAAAGACCGCCTTTAAAACAAGGTATGGTCATTACGAGTTCACATTGGTGCCGTTTGGGTTGTCGAACACACCTGTTGTTTTTATGTGCTTAATGAATGGTGTATTCAAGGACTATCTAGACAAGTTTGTCATAGTCTTCCTGGATGACATTCTGGTGTATTCCAACTCAAAGGGAGAGCATGAAAAAGACCTGAGGATGGTGTTGCAAGTGCTAAGAGAGCACCATTTGTATGCCAAGTTGAGAAAATGCTCATTTTATCAGGAACAGATCCATTACTTGGGGCATATTATCTCGAAGGATGGGATAGTTGTAGATCCTGAGAATATTGAGGCCATCAGAGAATTGTCAGCACCAAATAACATGACGGAAGTCAGATCCTTTATGGGTCTAGCCTATTATTACAAAAGGTTTATTACAGGATTCTCGAGAATAGCTCACCCTATCACTTATTTGCAAAGGAAGGAGAAGAAGTTTCTGTGGACATAGGATTGTGAGAGAAGCTTCCAACAATTGAAGCAACTGTTAACCAGTGCTCTAATCCTAAGGATTGCAGACCCAAATGAAGATTTTTTGGTATGCATGGATGCATGCAAAGAAGGACTGGGAGGAGTCCTCAGTCAGAATGGATTCGTAATTTGTTATGAATCCATAAAGTTGAAAGAGCATGAAAGCAACTACACAACTCATGATTTGGAGTTGGTAGCCATCGTTCATGCTCTGAGGAAATGGATACATTACCTCATGGGAAGGAGGTTTGAATTGAGAAAAGACCATAATAGTCTGAAGTATTTGTTTGATCAGCCAACCTTGAATGCTAGGCAGAGTAGGTGGCTAGAGTTTCTCTGTGAATACAATTTTGATATCAAGCATATCAAAGGGAAAGAGAATAAAGTGGTTGATGCACTCAACAGAAGAGTACACAAATTTAATGCTACAACCATTAGCATGTACCGAACTGATATAAAGGGTAGAATTTTGGAAGCTGCAAATGCAGATTTGCAGTACAAGGGGCTGGTAGCAAAGCTACAAGAAGGTGAGAGGCCACATAAAGTGGAAAATTATAAACTGGAAACCGATGGAACACTTCTGTACAAAAACAAAATTTGTGTACCTAATGTCCAGGATTTGAAACGTATGATTTTACATGAAATGCATAATGTCCCTTATGTAGGGCACCCTGGATATCATAAAACTATGGCAGCAATCAAGAGCCATTATTTTTGGCCAGGTATGAAGAAATAGATTGCAGAATACATCGCCAGATGTATGGAATGCCAGAAGGTTAAAGCTGAGCAAAGGCACCCAGTAGGGTTGTTGTAGCCTTTACCCATTCCTGAGTGGAAGTGGGAGGTAGTGACAATAGAATTCATCACGGGATTGCCCAGAACAAGCAAGCAACATGATTCCATTATGGTGGTGGTGGACAAGCTTACGAAAGCTGCCCATTTCATTATGTTAAAGACTACTCACAAGGAAGCGGATTTTGTTGACATCTTTATGAAGGAAGTGGCACGATTGCACAAGATTCCCAAGACAATTGTGTCCGATAGAGACCCGAAATTTACCTTAAATTTATGGAAGGGGTTATTCAAGGGATTCAGAATGAATCTGAATTTCAGTACATCCTCTCATCCTAAGTCAGATGGGAAGACAGAGTGGGTGAATCAAGTGATAGAAGACATACTAAGAATGTATGTGATGGACAAACCATCGAAATGGGAAGACTACCTACACTTTGTAGAATTCGCCTACAACAACGGGTATCAAGCATCATTGAAGATGGTCCCATTTGAATCACTTTATGGAATAAAGTGAAATACTCCAGTAAGTTGGGATAACCCAACTGATATAGTAGTAGTTGGGCCAGAGTTGCTCAAGGAAATGGAAGGTCAAATGCTAAAAATTAAGCAGAATTTGAAAGATGCCCAAGATAGGCAGAAGAATTATGCTGATAAGAAAAGAACCCACAGAGAATTTAAAGTGGGTGACCATGTTTTCCTGAAATTAAAAGCTAACAGAAGTTCCCTGAAGCTAGGAAACTGCACCAAGTTGGTAGCCAGATTTTGCGGGCCATTTGAAATCCTAGAAAGGATTGGGCCAGTTGCATATATGATTGCATTACCTACAACCATGAATGTACATCATGTGTTTCATGTTTCATTGCTTCATAAATATATACCTGATGCTAATCATGTAAGTGATTGGAATGTGATTCAGGTGGAACAAGAAGGTGTCCTTCAAGTGCATCCTGTGTGCATATTGGACCGGAAAAGAAAACAGCTCCGGAATCGATCCATGGGGCTTGTAAAGGTCCAGTGGACCTGGTATGGTCTTGAGGACGCGACATGGGAGCATGAGGATGCTATGCGGGAAGAATACCCACATATTTTTTAAGATTTTGGAAATCTTGTTGATACTGTGTGAAAGTTGCACTGAGGACAATGCAAAAATAAGGGGAGGGGATTGTAATATCCTCAAGGATGAGCCATGTTGTAATCATGTTTATGAATTATAAATCATGTTTTGTAGGTTGGTGAGATGAGTATTAATAAGATGATAAGGATTATGATTTTATTAGGCCGGAGAGACTAAGTGTTAAGGCTAGGAGCCTATTTTTGTATATGTAATTATGCAGAACATTAATAAAAATATGAACATCGCTGCGTGTAGACCAACCACAAAGAAAGAGTGATGGGGGACTAATCTTCCACAGAGTGGGTAAGGGAATGGAGGCTGAAAGGTGGAAAGAAAGGATAAGTGTTGGGCCTAGGGGCTAAGCTAGGGGACTTACCTCTAAAAAGGGATAATAATTTATTATTATTATTTCAAAAAATCTAAGGTGGACAATTTTGAGTGTTGTCCTAAGTTCCTGGAGAGGAACGCATGATGATGGAGTGCATGAAACTTCATGGGTGACATGTGTCGGCCCAGGAACATGTAGTTAAAAGTTGCAGAAGTCAGTCGTGGAGGGGGTTCGCTCCTCATTCTATCATCCTTTGCGTATGATTTCGGATACCCTCACGCAGCTCTGAAAACTAGAAAACGAAGATGTCCTCCTGAAAATCGAAACATCCTCCGTCTAATCTCGTTTTTGGTCTGTGTCTGTCCTTGGCATACCTATACACCGTTGAGAGAATTGGTCGGGAGGGTAAAGTCGACCTGGGAGTTCGTGAACCCAATATATCTGCCATTGCAGAGCTGAATCCGTACCCAAACTGTCTGTGGGTTGTTGCTTTATGTTTTCCTGAGTGGGATTGTGTTGTGGTTATCCTCACCGTGCATGAATTGAGTTGAAAGGGGTTGAAGAACAAGTTTGTCAAGCCCGCAGTTGAAGAGGCAGGTTTTTAGGCTTGTGAGTGGCTCTTTCTAGGTGGGAGAGTCTGCTGGGAAGTGGTTCCTCCCAGAGAGAGTCCAACACCATCTACGGAGCTCTGAGAGTTCCTGATCCGACCTGTTGTCGAGACCCGGAGAGGGAGGTGAAACACTGATGGAATGTGCTTGTGAAGGTGTATACTCCAGGGTGGAGCAGGAATGTGGGGAATGAGAGTCCGTGAGTAGTGGGCGTAAGAAGGCTCCTGGAGAGAATCCTTCTAGTTTCTCTGTTCAGTTTTCCCTGTAACCTTAGCCTAGTCTAGGATTTTCTTGCCTTGGGTGGAGCTCAATCCCAGCTCAGGGGTGACCTGCTGCTGAGCGTGATGAGAAACGTGGTCTAAGGCTGGGAGGTTCGTGGAAGTTCTGCACGTGGTTGGTGGAGTTACGCTAGTTTAAAAGATAAGTGTTAATTTTGTACTTAATTTATATGTGATGCATGTATGTGTCTTGAAATGTTATCACGTATTTTGTTGCAAGTTTGAATTGTTGTTAATGTTGTTTAAGTCTGTAAAAAAACAATAAATCCATGTTAAATGTCTTATTTCGATTTAATATGCATCTGATATATATAATTATAAGTGTGTTCCGTGTGGTAGCATTGCCCGATCAGTGGGTTGACGGTCGGGGACATTACAATTTTGATTTCTTCCTTGTATTCTATCTGAATCCTTTTGAGTTTGATGGCTTCTAATTCAAACAATTTGCATGATTCTTCCTTTTTGGTTATTTGGATCTTTCGGGATTCTTCATTTTTCTTAGCTTTTTCAATTTGAGTCATTAGATTTGCATTAGTACTTTCATTAATCTTTTTGAAATTGATGATTTCCAATTCCAACACGTGGTAAGAATTTTCTTTCCTTGTCAACTGGATTTTTATGTCTTCTTTACTTTCTTTAATTTCCTCAAGTTGAGTTTTTGACTTCTCAACCTCCTTTCTAATATTCACAACTTCTTCTTCCAACTTATGACATGATTCTTCTTTTGCCTGACTGATTTCATTCTTCAATTTCTCAATCCCCTCTTCTTTTTCTTCTAACTAAGTATTTTGATCAGATATGATTTTTTCATTGTCTTTGAGCATTTCCTTTATTTCCATGATATGATTTTGACTCTTTTCAAGAAATTCTTTAGTGTAGTCATGAAGAAAACTATAGTTTGAATCAGTATGGTCATAGTGATATACATAGAGACTCCAATCAACTTTATGTTTGGCCTTTGATAGTTCTTCTTCTACTTCATCCACGGGATAAATGTTAACATGACATTCTTCTGATTCTTTTAGTACTTCTTTTATTTTATTTTTATGTGTCTTTACTTCTTCCATCTCTTCTATTAGATTAGTAAGTTTGGTTTTCAAACTTTTGATCTCTTCTTCTTTGTCTTCTAGCTGAACTCTCTATTCAAAGTTTTCATGGTTAGAATGATCTTACTGTTGAAGTAGCAACATATCTTTCTGTTGGAGTTTCTCCAACTCTTCTAGAGTGCATAGGGTTGTGGAATCAAGATTATCAAGAACATCCTTAGTAAATTCAATATATATACCATTTCCTGGTTCCATACTAATCACTTCAAATGTATTTATAACATCGGTCTTAAAATCTAATAGTTTTTCTTTAGTGAATACTGAGGTATTCCTCAATTCCTTGATGAGGTTGTCTTCCTCATTGTTTACTGATATTGAATCTTGCATTTCATTAAGATTAGAAATATTTTTCTCTGAACTATGTTCTTCAATCTGATTGAAATTTTCTTTTTCTTTATCTTCTTCATTATATTGATAAAAACTCTCTTCTTCTGAGTCTTGTTCTTTATTCTGATAGGAATCCTCTTCATTAAAGTCTTTCTCCTTGCTTTGATTGGATTTCTCTTCTTCTTGTGTTTCATTCTGATAACTATTTTCTATTTGGAGCCATAATTCTTTAGCAGATTTGTAGTGCTTCATCTTTTCTTTGACTTGGTCTGTTAATCCATCCTGAATTGATTTTAAGGCTATGGAATTATTTCTCTTTGCTTCTTTTGCATTTTTTGATTTTCTCTTTGAAGTAGTTAAGTTCCAGGGCTTACTTACTACCGAATCCCAAACTCCAGATCCTCTTGACTTCAAACATATTTTCATATTTTCCCTCCATGATAAATAATTTGTTCCATCAAATAAGGGAGATTCATTTGTGGAGATAACAATTTGTCCATCCATTTCTTCTGAATCTACCTTCAGTGTGTAAACTGTGCTGAAGGAATCTGCTCTGATACCAATTGTTGAAATGGGTACTTCAAACTGAGAGGGGGGGTGAATCAGTGTCACAAAATTTTGGACAATTTTCTACTTTTCACAAATTAACCGAACAACAAATATTTATTTCATTTTCTCAAACAATATATATAAATGATTAAATACTTTATTTATTTAAATAACTTGAATGAATACATAAAATTAATATTTGAATATCATATTCATACAACTATGAGAGACCCAACTCTCTGTTACAAGACCCAGCTTGTAGTTCTTAGATCCAACTGAGAAATGAGGAATCCAACCCTCATAAAAAGTCCCATCTTGTTGATCTCAGATCCAACTGAGATGTGAGGAATCCAATCCTCATACAAGACCCAACTTGTAAACATGCACCAACTGGTGTGAGTTTGAAGCATTGTGTCTTTTGATATTTGAACCATTGTACCTTGTCATTTAAAATGATAATTTTAGACTTTAATTAATATCATTTTTCTTTTTTATTATGTATTCATGTTTTCATGATTTAACTTTCTTTTAATCATGGCTATGTATCGATTCATCTGTCCTCATGAGTTGATCAAAGACATGGATCAACTCATTAGATCGTACTCATGCTTCTACTGCGTTATCGGTTCACCAACAGATCATATTCAATTATTTATCGATTCTTTGTATTGTTCTGGTGTAAATCTTTGTCAAATGAAATCTGTATGAGGCACTCCCTTCAAACCATTTTCATATGATCACAGGCATAGAACCACGGGCTTATCAACTTAAGCGATGCCTCATTTTACCCTTATTTCTCTATTCCATACGACTAACGACGGTGACCAGACACTAGGCTAAATGAGCGCTGCAAAAAACTGTGATTTACTGTAGGTTCTTTGAATACCTAATGCCTCCAAAGACATATGTTTTAATATGTTGAAATATCAATCTTACACAGAAGGAGGAAGTACATATTGTTTTATGACTTTCTATTATTGGAATTTTTCTCTCGGATTGCAGAACAAGGGTATTTTTGTCTTCTTGGCCATTACATGTGATACATTTGGTTCTAGTATATAACAAGGAATGTTATTAAGAAGTCCTTATGAAGACAAAAGTTTAGATCACCTGCAGGAGTATGTACAACATATAATATTTTACCAAGTTCTCAATGTGTAGAAATCTACACTCATTTCATACTATGTTTTGCTACAACTAGGTGATTGATCAAGGCAAGTCAGGGGTGGACATGGCCATAGTGAAAGTATTTTCAGAGTTTCTTTTTCAAAATCAAGAGTATCAGACTCTTCTGTATATGTTCTAGAAACATTTTATGCTTCCTTCAAGCATTGGAAGTTTCATACTTAGCCACAAACCTAAATTTCACATAAGGAGAAAACAAAGTATCTATGTTTCATCTTTTTGGCAGCTCCTATTGAAGTGAAAAGGAAGGGAATGCCTTATCATAAGGCTTGATGTTCAAGGACATGAAAATACACCATGTCAATTTCAGAAGACTGTAACAAGGATAAGTTTTGATGATCTAACATTCATCCAAATTTTCATAAATTTTTCTAATGAATGAATTTTTGTTTTGAGAGTGTTTTAGGGACACAAAAACATCAACCATGATGACATACATAAGATACATCAGTAAGAATGCATATCAAAACAAAGTATCAAGGAATTCATTAGTTGAAAACAAGACAATGCTCATTTGGCAAAAATCCTAGTTTCATTAGGGATTATGTTTACTTCATCAAAATGGCTTGGAGGATGGTTTATTCAGTTGGAGAAACTAAATTATGGATTATAATAAATTGTATAATCATTTTACAACCTTCATAACCATTCCAAAACATTTTATTTACCCGAAAGCATCAAATTGCAAATTCAGAAGAGTTGGTAGTGCAAAGCCTGTTTTTGCAGTGTAATGCGCTACCAACTTGTTGTAGATGGTAGTTTTCACAAATTTTGGTCAAAAGGTCAAAATTCGACTGGCAAGATGATTTTTGGATAAAGGTGGCCACATATAAGATCATCCCCCATCAAATCATGCTGGTGGCACTTCGTTTCCTCAATGGAAACATTCTAGGGATCAAATCCTAGATTGTAGGAATATGACTAGATTTTGGAAATCTATGTTTTCCTATTTTAGTCATCTTTTTTGGAGATAGATTCCAATGAGATGGAAATGTATTTTTGGAAAGTGAGAGAGGTTTTTCATAATAACGAGCTCCTATTTAAAAACCTCTCTCAGTTTTCCAACAACTATCAGGATTTGGAAGATATGGGTGAATATTTCCATAAATTGTATACTTTGTTTTTGCTAGCCACCTCACAAATTCGGATTTGAGTTGGATATCTACAACAAACCAAAGATAGGTGAAGAGGTTATGAGATACATCTATTTTGGATATATATGAGCATTTAAAATCTATATAAAGAGGACCAGAGGGAGGAGCTAGGGGGTTGGAAATTGAAGACATTTATGCACTCTTTTGTTGTAAAAACCTT
>ML797744.1:409879-424617 GCA_009831015.1 Picea engelmannii
GGGGGGGGGTGAATTAGGAATAGAGAAATTTAATCCTTTTTCACCATAAAATGCAAGTGTTATATCAATGTATGATTATCATCCAATAGTTGCAGAGTAAATAAACAATGAACAAATGAGCAATCACACACATACACAGTACACCAATGTTTTACATGGAAACCCAAAGCGGGAGAAAACCACATAATGTTTTTTCTTATATGTCTTTAAGAATTAAATTCATTGGAAGCACCAACTTCCTTTGTTTTCCTGCTGCAACTGGAAGGAGGCTCCAACCCCCTAGTTTCTCAGGCTACAACTGGAGGGAAGCTAGAACTCCCCAATTCTCTAGCTACAACTAGAAGGAGGCTACAACCCCCTATGTTCTCTGACTACAATCGAAAGGTGGATATAACCACTCGTCCTTGCCCCGTCCAACCACCCTGAAATATAAGTAGAATGATGGAACCATTGTCACACTATCACTGTGAGATATACTGTTGTAAACATGTACCAATCAACCTACACCAAAAAAGTTGTAAAATCTTGTACCAATAACCTGTGCCAACATGTACCATACATCAACCTGCACTTCAACTCGTACCATAAACAAGTGCATCAACCATGCACCAAACCTGTACAAATAACATGTCACAATAACATGTCCAAACAACCTATCTCACCAATCTTATCGACCAAATCAGATCTACTCACCAAGATCAATCACCAAGAAAACTCTCAACCATATGCACAATATCATCAAGATGTGCTGCAACCAAGCATATCACAACAATTCATAATAATCACCAAGATCAATATTGAAGAAATTAAGCACAATAATATTAAGACAAGAAGATTGGCGGAAAAGGCATCAATCTCCCTTGCACATTAAAGCATTTGTCTCCTCAAGATCTCTATCCTTTCAATGAAATGAAATTGATCAAAAACAAATTTAAACTCGTGCTTTTACATAAATCCATATAAAACCATGTTCTTATGTTTTATGTGAATAGTTTTATACATCACTCAAAAGTTAAAAAAGTGATTTCTTTAAAATCTTGCTCATAATTTGTCCTTATATGCATACTATTATTTTTTTAATGAGTGTATGGGAGATGGAAAGCTTCATCCAATTTTCATATGATTTGGTGTATGGAGGTGAGCACAATGTCTTATTATGCGATGAATATGAGGGGGTCGTAGCAAAAGGATATTTGTCTTACATCCTCTTTGTGGAAAATCTTAGCTTGGATTTGTGGGATTTATCTCCCATCCTTCAATCTAGCCAATGCGTCATCATCCCTTAGTCCATGTATTAATAATACAACTGCAGCAATGCAACTGAAATCCGATTGGTGAGGTGGATTGTTGACATGCGCCCAAGAAGTTCGTTTGGTGCAAGTTGGCTACAATGATTTTCTTCATATGCAATCAAAACAAAAGCAAATTCAAGTGAGGGTGGATTCTTACAGATTGGAAACCCCCGAAACGTCTAACATAAAATCAATGGGAATTGATTCCAGCTGATGTGTGGGGCCGTCTGCTGCTTGTTACTCGCCACTATGTGCATCAAATCTGTGCACACTGCTTCAGATTAAATTAAAACAATAAATCACTGAGATCGGTTTTCCTTTTCTGGAAGGAGCTCCGTGAAGTGCTGCAGTAATCTGAGTGTGAGAAGGAGACTGTTATAGCATTGAAGGAACCACTCCTGAATTAGCTTCCTTGGGAGATATCTAATCGATGTTGAGAAGAGGTGTGAATCGTGGTGGATTGTGCATGGATACCTGCGTGAATTATCTACGTCTGATCGCTTGTTGAAGAGATCGTGTTTGATGCTGCGTGTGGGTTTGCAGAGCCACCAATCACTAGATGTGAAGAGCCTGTCACCACCTATTTTCTGAGTGCATGAAGGAGGAGTTGTCGTGGGAATTTGTAGTTGTTTGAGTGATGAGATCTCGAGCAGAAACCCAACGAAATCATATTGAACAATGAACATATGAGTTCTGTAAATGGGAGCGATCTATAGCAATGATAAAAGAGATATTTTTCTTCCTGTGCAAATATATATCTCCTCATATGTATACTTTTTTTTTTAAGATTGTCGTAATTGAGATAGCTTCAAATGCTCACCTTCCAATAGAATAAACTCAGCGCACAGGGTCCAGAAAATTAAGAAAATTATTCTCAAAATAGAACTCGCAGATCAAAAACCACGAAGCCAGTTGCTTCTTAAATTGATAGGAGCAGATCCATCACCATGATGGACGAGAATAATAAAAAAATTGAAATTGATTCCATTTTTCCATCAAATCAATCCAGATATGCAATCAAATGTTCTACAACATAAATAGCTCTTTGATGACGATGGAGGCTTCATGAAAAAATAGTTTGCAGCATTGGTATCCATCGATGATGTAGATCTATAATTGTGTTGTTGTAGACAACAAGGTGTGAATCCAACACCACAGTGATATGCCTCCAATTGTAGATCTCAAACAAATTCACCTTTGGTAGATCCACATGTAGCAGTGAAGCCGTGTTCTTTCAAAATCGCCATATATTTTTCTTTTCTTCTTTCACTCCATGTTTTAGCTGCATCTCAGATCAAATTCTTCTCAGCCAAAGAAACCAATGTAGATCTGCAACTTGTTGTTGTGAGAAGCTAGAAAACTATCATAAAAAACAAATCAGGCCCTAAGAACTATAATGCTCTGATACCAATTGAAGAAATTAAGCACAATAATATTAAGACAAGAAGATTGGCGGAAAAGGCCTCAAGCCTTCATTCTCAACATTGTATTCATCTTAATGATAAAAATATATAATACAATAATGAAACCACCTCAATTGTTCTCACATCGACACCTCATCAGGAGATAAGGTCAAATGAGAAAATATAGAAATCTAGAAACACACTTAGGATAACAACTATATCCTAGTATGTACAATATTAAAGGTGATATACTTAGACTTAATGATTGTATATTTCAAAGAGACTAACAAATATGTGCTTCTAATAATATACCAAGACAAATATGCTACATCATCCATAAACCATGTGTCAACAATACTACTAACAAGTACCTCCAACCATGTACCAATCATGCATCAACTACACATCAACTATGACTCATCAATATGTACCAACATCATGAACTATACATCTCATGTATGTGTTAACTCATCAACTACTTATCTCAACCATGTACCCAACATGTACCTCAACCAAAAGCCCTCATCAATTTCATCATCCAAATCTTATCTGATCACATATACCTCAAACACTATACCACAAGTATGTACCTAAAACCATGTGCTAGAACCTCACTATTATACAACCTCTATCTGTACCAATAAATTCAACAACATACCTCAACCAAAACACCTCAAACATAAACCAATATTAAACTTCAGTAGATCTGCTTCAGATCAACTCTACAACAAGCCATAAACTCCCAAGAGGGCATCCAACATATTTACAAGGAAAACCCTCAACTTGATTCATAAATTCAACACTACACATATGAGAACCATACCTTTTTTTTCTTCTTGTAGCGTTTTGTTGCCGCGGTTTTGCTACCGCAAATCCATTGCCGCGATTTTTCTGTCACACTTTTTCTGCTGCGGTTTTTCTGTCGCACTTTTCCTGCGATTTTTCTTCCGCATTTTTTCTACCACACTTTTCTTGTCGCACTTTTTCTTCCGCACTTTTTCTGCTGCAGTTTTCCTGCCACACTTTTTCTACCACACTTTTCCTACTACACTTTTTCTGCTGCAATTTTTCTCTATCAATAATACCTGCCCAAATAACCTTTCAAAAAAATAGATATTCAATGATATTCAAGTGTGATTTGAATGAGGGACCCTTGCCTCTTATTTATAATTTTATGTAGCTTCCTCAAGGGGTTACCTTCTAACCATATTAACCCACTTTCTTTATTTTAGGGTTAACCCACTTATGACCACTTGTCCATTTAACTTAACCACTTTCCATAATTAGTAAGTTCTCCATTAACTTTATTATTTAAATAATTTATTTTTCATCCTCTTTGACTTATAGTACACTCATCACTTCATTTTATTATTTAAATAATTTCTTCTTTGCAAACACTTTGACTACTTTGACCTTTTGGGGCTTCTAGATGACTCATGAAGGTTCTCCAACTTCACATGGACATAACTCTCTAACCGTGAGGAGTTATGTGACATTCCACATACCAACGAAAATGGCATGACATGTACTATCCATCTAGAATAGTTTTACTTGCAAATATATCAAAACTCATACCATTATCCATCAAACAAACTTGGTTCCATTACCCTAACCTTTGTGCTACCGGAATTCACTATCGGACTTTCTTCAAGGGTTGACATCAATGACAACCAACCTAATTAATCAACAGTGATGGGAGTAGAAAGTTTGAGTATTGGTCTGTGTGTATCCTTGTGTGTGTCATTGTTTGTCAATGGTGTATGAATCGTCCATCCACTTGCAATAATTGTTGAATGATGTAATTCCTCCCTGATTACTTGTTTCACTAAATCATATAGATGGATAGGAATATTAATTACATATATAAGATATGTGAAGTTGCATTTATTAGTTAAGTGAAGGATGGAGAATTCTAGAGAAATATCTCATCTCATGTATTTTGATTTCAGTTTTCTATGTGAATGTGAATACGAGTTCAAGAGCTCCATTGTTGTGTGTGTGCATACTTTGTTTTGTGAATACTTGCATCTGCTTGAACTTGAACTTGAATATGGTATCAGAGCAGGAGTAATACTCTTCGAATATTGGAGAGCGATTTTCAATCTATTGCAAATAAATTTGAAGCTTGATTAACCCACAACATGAGGAGGGGTGTTTCAGGGCATTCTGGTGTGAAAATCTAAGGAAAAACGCTTCAAAAATCACATTTTAGAGATCGATCGTGACCCACATTTGTACATAGTGAGACCAAACTCTTTCGGTCGCCCATAGCTAGTTTGGTACCCGTGACCAAGCGATCACCCCTAGAACACGCAAAAACCGCGATCGAAAAGGAGAACTTACATGGTTTTCTTTGGTCGTGCCCAGACTGAGGAAAAAATTCGAACATGGAAAAAAACGTTTGGGATTTTTTGTTTTGATAGAGGAAAAACTATCTTGGTCAATTTTTAAGCCAGTAAGGGGGAGTCGACTGTCAAAAATAGATTCATGGCATCTAGCAGCAATCTGGCGTTGTCATGAGGACCAATCTTAACGGGTAAGAATTGTGATGTATGGTCCATAAAAATGAAAAAAATTCTCCGGTCTGAAGATTGTTGGGAAGCAGTAGTTAATGGGTTCTAGGAAATAGATCCGTCGGATAAACAAGTAATGACGAACACACGAATAAATGCACTCGGAGAACTCAGGAAGAAGGACAACAAATCCTTGTGGCTCATTCAACAAGGGTTAGAGGAATACATTTTCCCCAAATTTGCAGCACCAGATCATGCCAAGCATGCATGGGATATTCTTGAAATCACCTATCAGGGCACAGACAAAGTAAAAAATACAAAATTGCAGACACTTGGGAAGAGTTTTGAGACTCTATAGATGAAGGATTATGATTATGTGGATAATTTATCGACCCACATCACGATCATAATGAATCAGTTGTGCATGCATGGAGAAGACATTCAAGAGAAGAAATTAGTTGAGAAGGTACTTTGCAGCCTTCCCGGTAAGTTTAATATGGTCGTAGTTGCCACAGAAGAGTCGAAAGACTTGTCAACACTCACATTTGAAGAACTTGTGGGATCTTTGTTAACCCATGAAAATAGGTTCAGTCAAAATACTGAATCTTTGGAGAACACATTCTAGTCTTAGGCCTCCATAAGCAAAGGAAGAGGTCGAGGGAATAGAAGTAGAGGCAGACGAGGTAGAGGACGCTCTCAAATAGGAGAGAGGTCAGCTTCATAATGTTCAAAACAAAGTGAACAGTCAAAACAAAGGCACTCTCAAAACCAAAGGGGGGAGAGGAAAAAACTTTAATCATTCAATATGGACTGACAAATCAAGGATTCAATGTTATTATTCCAAGAAGTTTGGTCACTAGGAAAGTGAATGCAGAAAGAAGAAAGCATATATGAATAGGGGCACAAAAAATGTTACCAACATTGAAGAATCAACGTTTGAATCAATGTTCTTCTGATGTAAAGTCACAAAAGAAGAAAGCAACAATCATAATCTCTGGTTGTTGGACAGTGGCTGCAACAATCATATGATAGGTAAAAAATATTTGTTTACTAGTTTAGATAGCTTTGTCACATCTCAAATTAAATTTGGAGATGATTATCAAAAGAAAGTTTTGGGAAAGGGTGTAATTTCTATGTTGACCAAGCAATATGAAAACAAGGATATTCATGATGTTTATTATGTACATGGTCTTATACATAACCTAATGAGTGTAGGCCAGATGAATGAACATGGTTATAGAGTCATTTTTTAAGGTTCCACGTGTACAATCTTGGACAAACCACCCAGTAAAAAAATCATAGCTACAGTATAAATGACCAAAAATAAAATGTTTCCTTTGATATTGAGAAATGTAAATTTGTCACAGTAATATGCCAAAAATGTGTCGAGCTCAGATGAGACTTGGTTGTGGAATCTTAGATATGGCCATTTTCCATTTAGTAGTCTTAGTCTTTTGCAGAAGAAATCTATGGTCAAAGGTTTTCCCATTATAAATGAACAGAAAAAATCATGTGAGAGTTGTATTTTGGCCAAACACCAAAGGGATATTTTTCCCAATGCTTATTACAGAGAAAAAGAACATATTGAACTACTGCATACATACCTTTGTGTTCCAATGAAAACTCGGTCAATAGGAGGCAAATTTTATTTTCTAACATTCATTGATGATTTTGGCAGGAAAGCTTGGGTTTATTTTCTCAAGCACAAATTAGAGACATTTGAAAAATTCAGAGAATTCAAATCTTTGAAAGAGAAACATAGTGGAAAATACATCAAAGTACTCAAATCATATCGAGGAGGTGAGTATGACTCCAAATATTTTGCAACATATTGTAGGTAGCATGGGATCAAGAGACAGTTTACCACAAGATACACTCCACAATAGAATGGAGTAGTTGAAAGGAAGACTCAAAGAATAATGAATATGGCCAGAAGTATGTTGAAGGCCAAGAATTTTTCAAATGAATATTGGAGTGAAGTAGAGGCATGCTCAGTGTATATTTTGAATTTATCACCAACTAGTAGTTTGGAAAATCAAGTCCCTCAAGAAGCATGGAGTGGTATGAAATAAAGTGTTTATTATTTTAAAGTTTTTGGTTGTGTGTCTTATGCTCATGTTCCAGAAGAGTTGAGAAGAAACCTTGATGATAGAATTGAAAAATGCATATTTGTTGGATATAGCGAACAATCTAAAGCATGCAGGTTGTATAATCCTATTACCAAGAAATTGATAGTAAGTAGAGATGTGAAATTTGAAGAAGATAAATTTTGGGATAACCAAACAAGTGAAATACTTGTAGATCAAATTCCTTCTATACAGGAAGATAAGCAGGTGGAAGCTAGAGGACAAGCTTCTCCACCAAGACTTCCAAGATTGCAAGTAAAAGGTTAAGGATAACAAAGAGAGCATAGTATATCTTCTTCTTCTAGCAATAATTCAGATTCCACTATAGCAAATTTGAGGAACTAGAAAACAAGAAGCTTGAGAGAAATTTATGAGCAAAATTATGATGTGGATCAAGAAGCACACTTTTCTATGTTATCCTATCAACCAATATACTTTGAAGAAGCACTCAAAGAAGAAAAATTGGTTGATGTAATGAATTAAGAAATTGAAGCAATTGAAAGAAACGACACATGGGATCTTGTGGATATCTCTACAAGTAAAACCAACATTGGAGTTAAATGGGTGTACAATACAAAATTCAATGAGAAAGACAAAGTAGAAAATCAAAAGGAAAGACTTGTAGCAAAAGGATTTTCTCAACAACCCGGTATTGACTATGGAGAATTTTTTTCTCCAGTAGTGCGTATGGATACTGTCAGAGAATTTTTGGCAGTTGCAGCTCAAAACAATTGGCCAAGCTATCAAATGGACATTAAATCGTCCTTTCTAAATGGCATTTACAGGAATAATTTTATGTGGATCAGCCACCAAGATTTCATATTAAAGGTAAAGAGTACAAAGTGTATAGATTGAAGAAAGCACTCTATGGTTGGAAGAAAGCTCCAAGAGCTTGGTACAATAGCATTGATTCCTATTTTCTCAACAATGGGTTCAACACGAGCATCAATGAACTCACACTTTACATCAAAAGAGATCAGAAAGGTAATATTCAGATAGTTTGTCTCTATGTTGATGACATGATTTATACAGGAAATTTGTTGTTGAATGAATGCAAAGAAGCCATGCAAAGTGAATTTGAGATGAATGATCTTGGTCTTATGAAATATTTTAAGGGAATTGAACTTGAGAAATATGAAAAGGATTTTTTTATCTATCAACGAAATATGCCACAAATATTTTGAAAAGGTTCAAAATGAACAAATGCAAGCCAACAAATACACCAATTGCAACATGCACAAAATTAAGTAAACATGATGAAGGAATAGAAATTCATTATACTATGTATAGGAGGCTTGTAGGAAGCTTCATGTACCTTAAAACTACCATGCCATATATTATGTATGTAGTGAGCTTAATTTCAATATTCATGGAATATCCCAAAATCTCTCATTGGAAAGTTGGAAAAAGAATTTTGAGGTATATTGCAGGTGTTGACACTCAGAACTGAAATGGGCTGCAGTAAATCAATCCTGAGGCAACCTCGAACCACTTTGGATTGGGAGCTGCCCCTTCCAACCCGAGAGGGATCTCTCGAACAATGTCACAATAGGAATTTAAGTAGCATGAAAAAGGTGGGCAGATTTATGGGTAAAAGATGGCCTTGGATATGTGGGGTTTGAGGGTTAAACCAGGGAAAAGGTCCATTAGGCATGGAGTCAAATGAAAACCAAAGAAAAGAGATAATAGCAGAGATTAAATAACTTGCAGAAAGTGAGGCAAAGTAGGTCTATCTTTCAGCTCTTTGATAAATCATGATGCGGTAGGGGAAAGCAAAAGGAAAGGTCGACGTAGCAAAGGATACATGTAGAGTTCTGAAAATGCAGATTGGTCTTACACAACTGATAGTTGGTGCAGAGGAAAGGCAATAAACACTTACAAAAAACCCAAATCCTTTCGTTATAGTAATGGTCGTACTAAAGTATAACGAAGCCCATCGGTTAGACGAAAACAAAATGTAATGCAGTTGTGATGGATTAAGGAAGACATAAATCTATGGTAAAGACAATATCAACTGCGAGTAAAGAACACATAAATGCAGTCCAAACATATTTAACACAACTGAAAAGAAGAAAAACATGCTGAAAGAAATCGACTGTGATGAATATCACAGTCGCAAGCAAAAATCATCTTTATTACTCCAGTCTGGTTTAAAAAACTCAGTCATTACAATGAAACTCTCTCTGAAAGAAGTTTTTTCCCATGCCGTGCTCATGCCCCCCCCCCCCCNCATGCCCCCCCCCCCCTCTCTGTGGTGTTACAGACATCATCCTTTTAAAGGAGAGAAAAAATATAACATAAAACTCTTGGCGTTCTGGGAAATATGAACCGGTTCGCCTTCTCTGGATTGTGCGAAAGCCAGGTGCGTTTACCGTTACAGACATTTGTATGTGATGGAAAAAAAACTCGTTGATTGAAATGTACTACGCCGTCCAACAACTACTCTGGTAATCAATGGGACAGTCTGTAATGCGAGTCCACAATGTTTAAAAGCCTGGCAACCATGAAAGCAAAGCCACAGGAATCATGACAATAATGCCAAATATCATCTCATACAACCGAACAACTACAACCACTATCTCCTAAACCATGGTAGGCTGCAATAAAGGTCTTAGAACTTGAGCAATTGATATCAAACCCCAGCCTGTTGGCATCAATGCCAGAATACTTGTGACCAGATCCATAAATTCGAGGTTAGTGAATGCCAACATAACTATGATTACCAATAGGATGAAGCCAATGACCAAGGCTTGAAAGCTACAGTAGCAGATATATCGCTTCGCAACATACTTATCTTGAGCATAAGTTATGATCAGATAAAATGTGAGAGCCACAATCACATAAATCCATGAAACAAGGTACACTAAAATACTTGTGCTTTTATTTGCAATACGAAACCGGTACACAATACCATACTGAAGAAATAAAAAGCGAATGTCAATTAGTATTTCTAAAACCTTTCTTGTGCACTTGTTACTCCAACAAATTTGTATGCTTCTAAGATATCGTTACCTGAATAAATCAAACTAGCAGTCCTGCTATCTCCATCAACTCGACCTCGGGCCAATGAACCAATGGCTTCTGAAAGGCAGTTGTTTACTGTCTCCAATGCCATTGCAAAGGCACCCACCCACTTTTAAATTTCAACAGACTTATCATAAAGACCAGCATCTTGACACTGTCGAGCAGCTTCAAGCAAGAAATGATGTTGGGCTTGCCTCTCAGGCAAAAAATCTTCTCAGTCCACCTTTTGATCCAGTACCCTTGGGGCCAAGAAAAAGGGCAATTCCCCCTTCCCGTAGCAAAAGCTTGGTCAGAAGTTGCTTCAACATCGAGTTCCTTTGTCGCTGCTGATCAACACTGTTATGACCAGTCCATGAAGGAGCACCACCTTTCTCTGTGGTTTGAGCAGGAAGAGTAGAAACAAGATGGCCAGCCCGATGTGAATTTGATGTTGGCATGCTTCCTTTTCAATGTTTAATATATTACACACTTTCACAGCTGAGTCCTGTTTGCGCATAGCTTTTGATAATCACAGTAATTTTGATCAATGATGATAGGATTCGACACATTTTCTATCTTTGCATTTCGAATGTGATGCCTCGGGCAAAGCCGGAGCCACCCTACCATGTTTTGATCCTTAGACCATTTGTAGTGTCATGCAAATAAGCATCGTCCACCATTATATTAGACACTTGAGCTTCTGAGTTTCTTTCACCAAGGCTTCCAATGTTAATTCCATGACCAGGTCTGCATGTAACATTCTGAACCCGAACGTTAACGGACCCTACTCACTATAGAGATGCAATCATCTCTAGTTCCTATGGCGCTGTGTTTGATCACCACGTACTCTGAGGCAGTCACATAAATACAATCTGTATTAGGACTATGTTTGGGAGCGGTGACTCGGGCATTGATTGCTTGTCCAACAAAACATCTTTGGAAAGCCATGTGCATCTGTTGATTGTTCTGAACCATGCAGGTTTCTCACACGCAGGCTGTTGATGGACTCAAAAGTTAGTGCCATGGGTTGGATTTGTTTAATTTGCAGGATTTATTCCACCATTCTTCTCCATCGCCACCTTCACCGTGTAGCCAAAGGTAATAAATTATTTAGAGTAACGTATCCGTTGAGCATGATTTCTCTGCACGATAGCCTCGCATTTTTAGAAAAACGCTTCCAACCATACCTTAAACGCTGCCTGACTATTCTCTGCTTTTCTCATTATTCACTGATCTCATTTCTGACCTTTTTTCTGCCAGTCTGGATAAGGGTTTTAGCATAATGGTTATTTGCTTCCTTCGACGCACAAAAACCCTAATTTGCCTCACGTCCTCATAATTACGACCCAAGAGAGATATGAACATGCATCCGCCAGTAATTATTTCTTCCGCTCTGGCTCCCAAGAAATCCGCGAAGTCCTGTTCGGAATGGTCCAAATTAGGCATTGCCCACCACATTGCTGGATAAATACGCCCGCCAAGAGAAGAGTATTAATCCTCGTTGTACACCCCAAGTCTGCCATACAAAACACGCCTGTTACCTTCCAGTCGCAACTCTGTTGATGTTTGGTTTTTGGTTTTCTTTATGGGAGTTTATCATCTCCAGCAGCAACGGGAATCTTAAAAAATATTAGTAAACAACTAAGAATCCCTGTAACTTTAATACAACAAACTCTCCATCAATCGTGCTGCAGTTCCTTTGTTATCACCACTAATTAGAGAATTTGTTCTCCCCATGTTTGCATTTGATATCAATTATTTTAAAGCGATTGCATTTGTTTTCATCAGGCCATTTTGCAGTATTATCAGGAGATAATTTACTTGAAACTGGTGAAATAGCATGCTTGAGCTTTCCAGTATTGCTTACTTTTATGTGGCTTGATAAAGCTGAGGAATCCAACTTAGAAACCTTTTTACGACCACCTACTGATTGCGAATGAACTTGAACTTCTCTACTTATGAAATTGGCTCTAGGAAATGTTGAAGATTCTCTATTAGAATCATTTATTTTACCCATGGAAGCAAATTCCTTTTCACCCGTTGATTGACCAGCAGATTTCAACTTTGACTGTGAGCAGCTTTGGTTTCGATAACCAAACTCCCTTCTTGACATATCATTAACTAATTGGGATGGAGGCTTACAAGTTATACCTTCAGAAGATGGATGAACGAAATCTCTAACTCTACAAGATGGCATGCTTCCAACGCTAGGTCAGGCTTCTTTCCTGCCCGAGAAGGATTGCATTCCACCCTGCTGTTCAGAGTTATCCGATGACAGTGAATTTGTTGTATTCCTCGATGAAACACTTGTCCTCTCAGCTTTCCATTTACACTCAGAGTCCATCATAGACTATAAACTTTTGATATCGTTATTATCGTGCCAATAAGAATCGGGGTCAAGAGGCCAGAAGAGAGGCTCCTGATTGTTGTTGTCTTCAAATTCATCATTTGCCCTGGGGTTCGAATAGCCAAATTCTGCACCCATCTGCTCGAGAGATTTTTCCAAGGAGAAATTCAAGCTTGTTTCCTCCTCGTAGTCGAGATGCTTAAGAGAAAGTTTTCCAACAAGAGTAGAGGGATTAAATTGCATTAATGACTCATCTGCAGTGAAGTCCTCAAATCCACAAGCAGCGGAAGCAACAAGCTGGTGAGAAATTTTATTTGCTTCACTCTCAAAATATCATAATTCATTCCATTTGAACTCTGTCCAAGGGCAATAGATATCATGCTTCAAATAGCCAGAGGAGTGGAGTATTTACATGCCTATTGTTGTCACTCCTTCGCCAAACCCTTATTAATTGATCAGCGCCCAATGCACTTATGACATTCCCAAGTGCCAGCAACCCCTTGTTAATGTGAATAAATGAGGACTGATTTGTACTTTGGGCAACATAGTCGAATTTAATATATGTTACAACATTGGCTCCAACTAGGGATGGTGCTTTCCTGAAAGTGCCAAGAACCGTAGACCAAGTGCCTTCATCCATTTGGCTTCCCGAAATCATACTTATCAAATCCTGAATGCTTTATAACAAAACCATACTGGATTCAAAACTGAACTGAAAACATATTGAAAAACACCACTGCAATCTAGTGCTTGAAATCAAGCTTATTTATATACATCACCTACTCTAACTACTGAAAGATTTCCAGAATCAAATGATACGAAAACGCCAGTGAAGCCAATCCAATAATTGTCTTCTCATTGGAAACTTTCTCACACTTTCTTCGAGCAGGCTGAAAAAAGAAACCGACAACTTCCAACTGACCTATTGGTGATCATGGATTTTCAAAACTTTCATCAACTCTTGTGAGAAAATGCTCATGATATAGCATACTCCTCCATTAAATGAATCTAAAAGCTCAGCAAAAGGGTCTTGGAAGAACATATCATACTGAGGTTTTAAAGCATCCATGACTATTCTATGTTCTGATATATGATGCTCAGAATCATTGAACATGGCAGCCATATCTTTTTCATGAAACAAAGCAAAGTCTAAAGTCTTATCTTCTGGCAGGAAATCGTCATAAACAGGTTCATTAACTTGTTGTAAAATTCCATGAAATACCTGACTATTTCCATTTAAAAACAGATTTGCATCTTCTTCTTGAGTAAGTTCACAAGGTCCAGCATCTTTATGAGCCAACTCTTCCTCATACTGGTCATCTTCATCAACTTGAGAAAATTCTATTTTTTCTTCCTCCTCCTAAAGAGGACTTGTATCACAACAATCTTCAAAAAGGATTTCAGCAGAATATATCCTCTTACAATGTTGATGAAACAGTGTGTGAAAACATTTCAATGAAGGAATACTGGAATGGGGTAAAGATTTATACCAGAGTCTAGCATCTTTTTCTAATGAAAACATAAACAATTTCATGAGGACATCTTCATGGTGTACATTTAATTCTTCCATGAGCTTATGGAATTCAAACAAATGTCGACCAGGATTGTCATCTTCATCTTCTCCAAATTTAGGAAGGATATCCCCCCAAATTTTAATGTCCGGAACAATGTTTGGAAAGCCATAAACATTTGCAAAGTCCAGAGGAGAAAACCTTGCAGCAATTCGAGCAGCGATCGAGTTCGACATTTGAGACCAGTGGAGTCGCCAACAAAATCATGTAGAGTCTACGAACCAAGGAGTCACCAGGTGAATGATCATAGCCAACTGAATGCCTATCCCTTGTTCACCATCAAGAGATAGATCTGAACTTTGTCATATCCCAGGGAAGATAACCTCGTCCTCCGTCCCCGGCAATGGTGCCAAAAATGTTGACACTCAGAACTGAAATGGGCTGCAGCAAATCAATCCCGAGGCAACCTCGAACCACTTTGGATTGGGAGCTGCCCCTTCCAACCCGAGAGGGATCTCTCGAACAATGTCACAATAGGAATTT
>ML797744.1:469706-481378 GCA_009831015.1 Picea engelmannii
AGACTTGCTACCGATGGACCGTGAAACTTGTTTCAAACAAACACAGTGATAGTCTGTGCAAATATTTTGATCCAACGTTTAATCAAACGAAATGGATTGAATTTAAAAAACAGTGAACCAGACTAGTCTACTTCGTTATGAAAAATCCGGGCAGATATCATTATTCCATCAATATACCTGGCAGAGGACCGCACTAACGGCCCATAAATCCTGGGAACCAAACGAAATGGATTGGATTTAAAAAACAGTGTACCAGACTTCGTTATGAAAAATCTGGGCAGATTTGGTTTCAGTAGACTGTACGAGGCTTGGCAGCCTTTAACCCTTCGTTAACCCGTGAACTTAAGTCGATTGGAGATTCGGGCATCAATGGTTATGGAGTAACGCTTAGCATTGCCCATGCCTATTGGATGCTCCGAATCTCCAATCGAGATAAGGATGCCCTTAATAACTGAGTTGATCAACTACATAAATTAGATCTTGAAAACCCAACACCCTAGACAATATCCCCCATTAAAATGATTTGTCCTTTTCCTTTTTTTAATCTATCGAAGAGATCTATTAAAATGAGTTTTGCTTTTTGCTTTTTTAATCTAGGAAAGAGGTCCTGTAGATCGGAAGGGCTCACGGGCAAATGACGTTTTTAAATGTTAAAAAGCACCGGAAAGCTAAGATTATAGCTATAAAAACTTGGCGAAAAATAGTTAGAACAAAAAGAGAGAGTTAAAAAACTTACAACTCTCCACTAAATGTAGCAGACTGTTTTATTTGAGAAAACATGTAGCTCTCTTCTTCTCCTCCCTTCTTCATGCTCCTCCCTAGCAGACACCTCGAGCTGCTGTTACCGACTCTTAGCGCCGTCCAAGGACTCAAGCCAGGGTTTATAAAATGTTTATAAAACCGAAATTTCTTCGGAAAACGCTTTAAGCCAGAGTTTCGAAGGTCTCAGGTTTCAGGATGCCAGGATGCCAGGGTTTCGAAGCTTCGTCTTAACGAGACATAGAAATATAACCACAAATGAATTCGAAACTAAAGGTCGGTTTGGTTTTGTAAGCAAAAATTGTTGGTTTAATCTTGACTACGTCATATAGTTTAGAGTTGTTGATTAGGTTATTGTTAGTGTTTTAATGTTCCATGGTATATGATCATTGATGTGATTCTTTGCATGGTTTGAGAATTAGGGTTGTAATGAATGAAGTTTATTTAATAGTTTAAAATATTTATTTTAAGAAGTCTTAATTGGTTTAGGTTGGTGAAGGGTTTTTAAAATAAATATTAAAAAAAATTATTCACTCATTAATTTTTATAGGAATGATCTGAAAATTAAAGAAATCACATTTTTCAATAACTAATTAACTATTTATTATTAATTATTAAAAATCAAAATATTTAGACTTCCAAGTACTAGTCTAATGGTTAAGATTAATATAGATCTATTTTAACCCGGAATCTATCAAAGGTTGAGAGGGATCAAATCTCTTGAAGTGAAACCTCTTTTAAAATGCAAAATTTGAGGAAAGGTTAACGGTTTTATCCCTAGAGTGAAACTCTAGAAATTTTATCTCTCTCTAGACTTGATAGATCTTAGTTTAGATAAATCTATACTCATAGTATTATAACCAAAACAAATAGTAAATAGCAATATTAATAGTAAATATTAAATACTAAAGTAATAGTAAAATAGCAATGTGCTAAAATAATACTAAACAAGTAAAACTGTCCCGGGCAGGAAGGATAGAAACAATTATTTCAAATAATCAGAGACTCTGGAGAAGCAAAGATTCCTTCAACCGACGCCATCCCTTTCACATTGGAGAGAAGATAAAGGAATTCAAATGCCTGGGTACTCGAGCAAGAGCAGATTCTGGAGAGGGGGCTTCAATTTCTCTCCTGTAGACCCAAATAACACTTTCCAGCCAAAGAGTTTGGTCACCCATAACGGTTTATATCCCCAGCTACATGTTTGTCCCTCGTGCCATGGTCGTTATTATTTATTATAACTTATTTCCAGGCATATTCACCTTTGGTCGCTATTTGTATAACGCATGAATAACAAATACATAATAAATTCTTGATATTTCTGAAGATTTGGTTTTCTTCGGAGAATGCGACTTAAATGAACAACAGAAATGGGAACCAAAGGTCAAATATGAGAACCACTGAATATCTCTTTTTCATGTAACATATAGCCCCGTATATCTGAATATCTTTCTGATGTAACATATAGCCCTTTATATATTTTTAAAGTATAATACAAATTCTATTTATTTACCAGAAAATAGTATAAGTCATTTCCATGTTTCTGGTAATTTTGTAGGTGTTGTATCCAAAATAAGTTTCTAGTTTGGAAACATAAACTATTTCAGGTAATTTGGGGAAAAGTAATGCATGGGACTAAAGGTTAAGAATAAGTGTTTCCTCCTAAGAAGTCACAAGTTCAAATCCAGAGGGTACACCTCCACAGATTTTAGCAGTCAAATTGCTGCAAAGGGATCCCACAAACAAGGAAGTCTCATACACGGTGTTTGACTTGACAGTGATCTTAAAATTCCTTGTCCCACAAACAAAGGGGTCTCATACAAGATGTTTGACTTTGATCTTAAAATTAGATGATAATTATTATTATTATAAAAATGAACCAAAAGAAACTAGCATTAATTGTCTACAAAACACTCAGAAAGCACCAAATACTATGAATCAAAGATGGTGACAGCTCAGCTAAAACCAATCAAAAATAAGCAAAAAGCACCAAATACAATGGATCATAGATGGTGGGAACTCATCTATAAACACCCAAAATAAAAACAATTTCAAAAAAGATTTACAAATAAGATGAGAAAAAACAAGATTCAAAAAAGGAGAAAAATAATGTGCTCCTGTAAAAATTTAAGAAAACCCTTATGCCATGGGACCTCTTACAAAACTCCAGCTGAAATAACGAATTGAGCGTAGGACAAATGATCAATTACAAAATATCCATGGAAGCTTCAATTCAAAAAAAGCATAAGAACGAGAATATCACTGGAAAATAAAGGAAATGTAAATTACATGCCATGAGAAATTCAATAAAGAAAACGCCCTGAAGCGTAAAAAGTCATTGCGAGAGTAGATTACAAGAAAATACTGACCATTAAAGAAAATCCCGAATAAATATTGAAAAATCCAAGCCAACCGGGGAACATGACCAAAGAAATAGTGAACCCAAAAAGGTAGAACATCCTTCATGGCAGTCCTCTGGGTAAATTAGGGCTTAGAGACCAATATGTTGATATTATACAATAAGATAAAAACCCATTCCATGGAAATCGAAAACAATCAAAAGGGTAGTGTACGGATCAAGTTGTTCAGGGTCATGTCTACACCAACAAAATAATAACAAAAATAAATAAACCATTCATAGCTAACTGAATAAGTAATCAAGAAAAATGGCCTGGAATTTTCATTTCCATTTTTTTATCTCTCTTCTAGGTTTTTACCAGGCCCCTGACGACCACGAGTCACATGCTCGTGGGCAAGCCAAGAGATCAAAATAATATCAAGAAAAGAGATTAGCACCGATAACATAACCTAACCCTAGCATTACATTCAAAATTACCGGTAAAACCACCAGATCTTAAAGCTTTGGGAACTTACTATTCAGGATTCATGGTGGAATTGTACAAAGCCGAGAAACAGATCCCAACACCGAGATGATAATCCAAACGAAATCGGGATGGGCTTTGGGACCGATGACGGGTTGCGAGATCAAAACGCGGCACAAAGAAATATTCCGCAGGGCCTCACCGGAGATCTTGTTTGAAGGACGGGCAGCTGTAATTAAACTAGCACAGCCGCTAACTCGCGGCTGACAACGCAGAAAGGGCGGACAGCTGAAATTCGTGGCGAAAATGAAACGCGCACAGAAAATGAAACGTACATGCAGCCAGAAAATGAAACGCCTGGACAGTTGAGGAAATCTAAATGGTAATCTGATCTTGTTTGAAGGACGGGTAGCTGTAATTAAACTAGCACAGCCGCTAACTCGCGGCTGACAACGCAGAAAGGGCGGACAGCTGAAATTCGTGGCGAAAATGAAACGCGCACAGAAAATGAAATGTACAGGCAGCCAGAAAATGAAACGCCTGGACAGTTGAGGAAATCTAAATGGTAATCTGAAAGGTTAATCATTTAAACGTGACGATCATATAGTGCTACAGTAATTTTTTAATATGATTAGGTAAATGTTAAAAAGTAAACAGGGTAACGGATGCATTCAGAAATACAAGGAAGTTATGAAGAGTAAATCACATTCATTGATTTGGGAGTACGATTAAGAATATGCCAGCATCTTTAATTGTTAACTATCAAATTAAAATTTTAAATTAAAAGCTGATTAATTGTGCTCATTGTCAATAGGGATACCCCTTTCAACTTAATTAGTAAAGCTCCTCTGAAATCAAGAAGATATAGAAAAATTTCCAAAAGACTTGCCTTCACATAGAAGAAAATGAATGAAAATGAAAAGAACCTGAGACTTCAAACCCCAACAACAAATAATTAATTAAATAGGCTTATTTTTGCTTGTCCCTTTGACCGACGTTTTCCATTCGGATTTCAAGGGGTGTGGAAGTAACGTGTGGGAAAGTTTCTTCTGTCTTTGTAGACCTCCGGCCATTGATGGTTAGAAGCTAAATGTGGGCGACGATGAAGTTGTGATTTTGGTTGGGAAATGGTTTAAATGATTGTGATCATATGTTTGATGGTGGGTGGGTTATTGTTTAATGTTTATGTATTGTTTTAATTGGATTATAATTTAATTGATAATAATAATAATAATGTAATGTACGATTTTTTTTTTATTGAAGATATACATATTTTATTTTTCTCGATTTGAATTTGTGAAATGAGGAGGAAACATAAGTTTTTAATTATTAGGTCTACTCAAAGTATATATATAAGTTAAAAGAAGTTATTTATTTAAAAAATGGAAAAAAATAAAAATTATAAAGATATGTATGCCCATAAGTAATGGAAAAGTCAAAATCAAACTTTTGGCAAATTTATTTATGGACTTTGTGAGAAATGGTAACTCGAGTATAATTATGAGTATTTGTCACATAACCTTATGTATCGAAGAAAGTATTTATCTCCATGTCAATTGTTTTGGGTTATCCTTGGTCCTTAATTATTTTTACAAGGTCAAGGGGCCAAGCCTTTTGCAAGGTCTGAGGGACAATGCACTTAGGAGCCTCTCATTATTGTTAGACGATGAGGTCAAGAGGTAGCATCCCAAAATCTTGACAATGTTTGGCGTAGATAGCACTATATGCACCAAGTTTTAGATCATGTGTGTGTTTCATTGTTCCATGTGTGCCCATTACAACACTCTTTGCACTTTCGGTTATGTGCGCCATCACATGTTTGTTAATGCATGTACACCAATAGCAACACGTGACACATCAAGAAATCAAACAATGACCCCATCAATGTTTTTTTTTTAATTAGCTCCTACTTAATGTGATAAAGCTAATGCATCTAGATTTAACATTGCAAGGAACCCTTGGCACCATTCAACTCAATTGTGTTTGGGTTAGATGTTGTGAGTGGGGGTTATTTAACGTCACATGTGCTTGCCCCTAGCCCCAAACATTGTTTTGTACATTGTGGAATGTCCACGAGTTGTGATTATGGTTGGGGAACAATTTAAATTATTGTGATCATATGTTTGATGTTTGGTGTATTTTTGTTGTTTAATGTTTATGTATTGATCAAAGGTCTTTACTTCTTATTTTTAAGTTAAAGTCGAGGACTTATTTCCTCTTTATCCCCTTATTTCACTACCAAAATCTATTTGTATCGATCAAAATTAAACTTCGAGATTGGAATTAATGGATTATTACTCTCGAGACATGTCACTTTGAGGATTTCCAAGGTAGATGCCAAAGGCAACATCCTAAGGCACCAACCCTCTAAGAATTAAACCTGAGCTAGTGATGGAAAACTCCCACTAATTTGTCAATATATCACAAATCCATTGATAAAGATATATTAATAATTAAAAGAAGTTATTTTGTAAGTCTTTATGGAAATGTGCATGTCCAAAATTAATAGAAAAGCCAAAGCCAAAGCTTCGGAAAACTTATTTACGAGCCTTGTGAGAAATGGTGACTCAAGTACAATCATGATTATTTGGCACGTAGCTTTATGCAACCAAGAAAGCATCCATACCTATGTCAACCATCTTGTGTCATCCTTGGTCCCTAATTCCTCTTGTGAGGAAAAGTGGCTAAGTCCCTCGCAAGGTCCAAGGGATAATACCCTTGGTAGCCTCTCATCATTTTTGACAATGAGGTCAAGAGGTAGCATCCCAAAATATTGATAGTGTTTGGTGTAGATAGTAGTATATGCACCAAGTTTTAGATCATGTGTGACATTTTATAGTATCATGTGTGCCCATTGCAACACTCTCTACCTGACTTGAAATAAGTGCATGTGAGTTTTTTGGTTATGTGCACCATCACATGTTTGTCAATGCATGCACACCAACATTAATGCATGGCACGCCAAGAAATCGAACAATGACCCATCAATATTTTTTTTAATTAGCTCCTACTTTATATGATCAAGTTAATGTGCTTATATTTAACAGTAAAGAAACCATTAGCACCGTTCAATTCAGTCAAGTTTGGCTTACATATCATCAAATGGGATTATATTTTCTACCAACATCACCAATGTGTGCACTTGGCCCCAGACATTATTATATGTGTCAAGGCAGATCCATAAATATAAACATACCACTTGATAAGATTTGAACTCTAATCAAAATTATATTAACGACTCGACAAATTGTTATTAACGTGTTTTCTCCTATGAGATCACAAGTTCGAATCCAGAGGAGGGTGGGGCATGTACACCTCTATAGATTTTAGTAGTCAGATCACTACACGGAGGGGGTCTCTTGTCTCACAAACAAGGGAGTCTCATATCACCACTTTGATGTATGGGTTGGATGTGACTTTAAAATCAAATTAATATTATTATTAATCATGAAACGAAACCAACTTCAATAATTAAACAATCAGTTTCATAAGTGAAACATATTTTTGATTTAAACCATGTTTTGAAACATTTTTATGCTAAAAATATGATAAACATTTTTATATAAACAAAAAAACATTTTCATAAGTGAAACATATTTTTGATTTAAACAATTTTTGAAACATTTTTATGTTAAAAAAAATTATGATAAACATTTTTATATTAAAAAAAATATGAAAGAACAGTGGATTGTAAAGTTATACATGGATATGAGCCATGATCGTCCTCAGTGGGTGGTCGGTGGCCATGGTTCAAAGCATGTGGTGTGTCTTCTGAAATGTAGGTTGGCAATGGTCTAAACGCATGCAGTATGCCTTATGGAATGGAGGTTGGCGATGCTTTGGAACATTATTGTGCCCTCTACACTAGATGTTGGGTGTGGGGATGAGGCGTAGTAATATAATAAGTATTATGTGTAATTTGAGTTGTTTTTGTTAGCTCTTTGTTGTAGCCGTCACTACAATGTTCCTTTAAGTGGAGTGACATGATTGGCACATAAAGGCAAACTCTTGAACCCTCGTTGGCGTGTAGGGACTTTGGTTTTGAGTAATTCTCTTTATTTTATTATTTTTGGGTTGCTTTATTTCCACCTAAGTAGTGAAGTATGTTTACAATGTCTAATGAAGAATCTCATAAGTTGCAAGTCTCGGTTATTGATTTGTCAAAGTTATGTGACATTTGTATTCAACCTCAAGCGTTTAGAACAATAAGCTTAAAAGGCTGAGATGGCCCATGAAGTGTGGTCAATGCAATGAATTGGTATTGGTACTTTCTGTAGATTGTGAGTTTTGGATTGTAGAAGATATATGATATGATTTTATTTATTTTTAATTAATAAGATAGATAAATGTGTGATTCATTTGAAGATATTATATTAAATGGTTTTGTGATCCATTTACATAAGTGGATCAAAGTCTACTCATGTTCTTCAAATTTCATAGGGGTGGCAAGAGTAAGGGGGAGTCTTCATGATCTCGAAGGAACTTCAATATTTTTTTTATGTTTAGGGTCTAAAAAATGTTTTAAAAATTTGGCTTAAGCATATGCTCTATGGTGTGGTCTCTTTATTACCAAGGAGGTGGGTATTAAAACTTTAGTCTTTGGGGATTCAATGATCGTCATCAAAGCAATGATTGGTAAATCTTATCCCAAGGGATCAAAATTAAAAAACACCATCTCTAGAATCAAGCAGGAAATTAACTACTTTGTTAGAGTCTCATGTTTCCATATAAAAGGAGTTTGAATGAGGAGGCAGATCAATGGGCCAAATGAGCGACTGCGTTTAGCCCTGGAACCTTGGAAAAAAATGGAGTTCATCACTTTAGGGTCATCCCCTAAATCTTTGTTCAAGTGGCTTTCAATGCACATTAAATCTGGAATGGATCAGTCATTAATTGTGAGTTGGTAAAGCCTTGGGAAGGGAGACCCGAGGATGCTTAAGATCCTTCTCTCCATGTGAAATAAACCTTAGTTCATGGCAAATGAATGATATTCAGTGTGTTGGTACACTTGAGGTGGGATAATGGCAAAGTCGAGGACCGAGTGTTGGGGTATTTCAGACTGGCATCATGCACCAGGGATTTTGGTATGTTGTTTTGGCTAGTGTTTTAGTAACATATGGATTGGTCTTCTCTTAACCTTATGTATATGTGAGAAGTCAGATGTTTCAATCCTTTCTTGTCACCCCTCTTTAGCTTGTCACGGCCTACTTGATATCTCTTTTTATGAGTCAATAGAATTTGGAGTGTTTGAGGCATTTGGGTGGTGGAATGCACAAGAAGGAACATCATTTGGAATTGGGGATAATCTACACCAATCTATTGATAATTTGGGAGCTTGCTATCTTCAGGACTCAACAAATTTTGTTAGTAATTTCCCATCTAGAAATTAGGTTAGTTGTAATTCAAACCCATAGCTTTTTCCTTTTGAACCCGTCATTGGTTGTTTAGATGCTCGTTGTGTCTATGTGACTAGGGGGGGGGATTATGGTGTTCCATGGGATTTCATTTATTTGTGAAAGTCACACACCTTGACTCTGGGTATTGTGTAGCGGTTCTCTCTTAGCCTCGGGATTTTCATGAAGTGAATCAGTTCTTCAGGGATTGTCACATACCCACTACCTTTTTCAAAACTTTTCGTTGTTTTCCCAACAATGAGAATCCTCGAAGCCTGTAGTGGAAAAATGCCAATCCCCGATTCACATGTCTTCTATTTACCTACCCGGCTCTCTGTACATAATCATGGCCTTACGTCCCTTTCCGTCGGGGTTTCTGTTTTCAACCATCCCGACTCGCTTAAATGCCAGTTAGCCTCCTAGGCTAAGCTCTTG
The DNA here is from genome assembly GCA_009831015.1 of Picea engelmannii. NCBI lineage: Eukaryota > Viridiplantae > Streptophyta > Pinopsida > Pinales > Pinaceae > Picea > Picea engelmannii. The sequence continues at coordinate 479,116 of ML797744.1, forward strand.
GTTGCATGGCCTCCTCTATATGACCACGGTCATAGCTCCCATCGGGGCTACAGAGTTTCTAATGTCAAAATTCGTTCACCCCCAAGACTCGTGATCCTTCGAATTCTGACGCGCTCCTTATGCATTAGCCCTCCAGGCTAAGCCTGTGGTCCATTGCCTCTGTGACTGTGGCCTTACCTCCTTTCGAGGCTACTCCTATCGGAGTTTCGCACCTTTCAGTGTCACAATGCGCAAGTCCCCTGGACTCTCGATCCTCCGATTCCCGACGCACCTTTGCACTCGCTAGCCCTTTTGGATATACTATGGTCCATGTGACCACTTACCATATGACCGCATCCATATAACTTCCCATCGGGATTTCGGGGTTTGCAATGTCGAATGCAACTTATCTCGTGGATCCCCGACTCCCGATATGCCGATACGGAAATGCGCACGACACCTGTCCTCCACTGTCTCCCGTTGTGGCCCACACGGCTCTCCCGTCGAGATATCGCCGATCGCGATTCCAATGTGTGAGAGTTTCTTACCTCCGGAAACTTTGATGCCCCGGACTCCGATTCTTCGGGATCTGTTGACACGTGTTCCACCCAATAAACGGTTCTGATCTTATCGGTAAATCGCGGATCGTGATTCCGTATGACAAGATTTCTTTGTGCTCGGAAACTCCGATTCTCTGATCTCCGACTTCTGGGATCTCCTAACACGTATCCTCCCCGGTAGATGGTCCTGCGCCCATCAGGATATCGCGGATCGCAATTCCTAATGTCGTGATTTTTGCACTCTCGGAATTCCCGATGACTTCAATATCCCGATGACTTTCTAGAAACTCTCCTCTGTTCACTAGGGTTTAACCCCGGTGTAACTCTTGCCAGATCTAACGGTTAACAGGAGTTCGGCTGCTGATCCAACGGTTCACCAGCCTTCCAAGCTTGGGCTCTGATGTGGTCGTAACCTCCTCACACCTCAGTGAAATCCAACGATTCTGATGCCACTTTATGCACTCTTCCACAACTTTGTGGACGGGGAAATCAGCGGTCCGGATGTTCTCATGGAACATGGGGATCTACGACCCTAGAATCTTCACTACCCATGAAGACACAGGAAAGTCAGGTGGTAAGGCCTTTAACGCCCTACCTTCTCCTGCTAATCTAACGGTCGTGGGGAAACTGTGGATTTCCCGATGAATTCTCATCCGTCGATTCGATATTCCTCCCTTAAGCTGCCATCTCGGGTTTTTAGGAGGATCGTTCCTCCTCGTGCAAGGTTATTAAGACTTGCACCTTCAAGTTCCTATTCCAGGTTATGGGTAAACCTTTCCAGGGAGGAAATCTCTACAAGAGATCTATTCCGGGACTTTCCTGGATATGGGTGAAGGGAAACAATTTCCCGAGAACTGGCTAGAAGCCTAACATCGTTCAGTCTAGGCATACTTAGATTCATTTTATCAACGTAATGCAGGCATGGCTTCCTCTATTATAAGCATATGCCTATTAATCATTAGCAAAAACACTGCACAAACATTCTTACACAGGAATCATTTACAACTTCACAGGTCTATGAGCATATACATATATGTATCATTCTATGAATTTCAAGAGGCAATATGTAAACAAAACACTTATCAGAGGTGACTTCAGAAATGGGTGCAACTGCTGAGAGGGTGCTCGTTTCCACCCAACCGTAGGCTCAGCGACTCCCAACGGATTTACCACTAGCCACCCCCGAGCTGAGACCACGATGCTCTGAGACTGCGTCTCTCTCTGTCTGCCAGTGACCAGGAGCGAAGGTTGCAATCCTCCCTCTCTGCTATCACTCACTCTGCGTAAAAATTGTCAGAGTTCCCCTCGCGTCTTCCCTCTCAATCGCTTCTGCCATACGCCTTATCCTCTCGCGAGGTTGTGTGTGGCGCGATTACCCTCGCGCTGGTCAATCATGATGGCTCTATGGATAGGCGGTTCACCTCCCCATCCTTCATCAAGCCATCAACCTATCAGCCTGCAAGGCATTAATTCAGGGCCAGCGAGCCACTTTTGGTTCCCCGGGCCAGTGGAGTCCAAATACGGTTTTTAATGCTCGGTGGAAGTTAACGCCACCTTTTCAGGTGCCTTCCACCGCCATCATGGTCTCTTTTCTGCACATCCCCTCATCAACAGTCCTGCAATAAATTCAGAATGTTAATCACATTCACTGACCTCTTCCTCAAGGTCCATTTACATCACATATTCATATTTATGAGTTTGCCATAGTTCTTGGCCAGTCCAGT
>ML797744.1:527075-540083 GCA_009831015.1 Picea engelmannii
TCTACTCAATGTTAATTCAAACTTCAAGACACTTTTTTAAGAATAACATGTCTCTTTAGTTGAATGCAATGTGGCTTGGGATTATTAAAAAAGGTGTGCAATTCATTGTAGAGTGTGTCACATGGTCAAAGATGACAATGTGAAATGTGGCTTCACATGGACTCCTACATCTCTTTTTAATCACCAATCAAAAGTGGGAAAATATCTATTTGTATTCCATCGCAAATCTCATGAATTTGTTAATGAAAAAATGTCATATTTTTTATATCTTCATCAAACAAATTAATATGTTATTTGAACTACCTAGTGGATCAAAATTGACATAGACCCAATTTCTTTAGTCACTTTTGTATGTGTTTGTTTCATCCAACTCAACATGAGGACAACTCATCTCCCATAGAATGAAAAACAATCAAGAGACATGTATAGGGTTGAATATGATATGAAATAAGTAAGTAGACTTATGTTTACCATTAACCTTGTAAAACTAATAAGGCATTACAAGGAATAATGATCTCTCCATCTATATCGACCTTACCATGTGTTGGCCGCATAATAGAGAATGTTATTTATACTATACTTATCTCCCTAAAAGACTATTGCATGTTTTGTTCTATGTTTAAGATACGAAGTGATGCTAGGGCACAGTGAAAGGTACACATGGGCATGCATTAGTCTTAGATGAGAAAAGGCAATTGTGTCCTAATGTGAAGGAATTGTACAACAAAAAGTGATGGAAATTTGTTGGAAATCGCCCAATGTTTGATTAAGTGGAAACACCTTCCATAAGAAGAAAACAATTGGAATCCAAATGGTTTGATAAGAAACAATCAATGTTTGTCCATATTTAAGGGAAATTGTCTTACAATGGGGAAAAGAGCACGTGATCAATTCTTAATAATGACTATTTATTAGCTTGAGGATCTTGTAAATATTGTAATGATTGTAATGATTATAATGATCATAAGTTATATGGTTATTTCTAACAAAGAGTTTTCCATATAAAAGGAAACAAAAGATCAAACACTTGTGATGAAGTTATTGGGAAGAAAAATGATTAACCCATTGGAACAAATTACTTAGCCAGTGCAAATTCTCCTCCACACTAACTACTGAGTATTTTCATAGGAAGTTGTTTTTTAAATAGAACTTTAGTCACATGTTCAAACCCAAAGCGGGTAGAGTATATACACCTCCATAGATTTTAACAGTCAAATCTCTCCATGGAGAAGATCCCTTGTCCACAAACAAGAGAGTCTTACACACCAATTTGGTGTGTGGCTTATGTGTGACCTTAAAATTAAATTATTATAATTATTATATGAATAATGCTTCAATAACACAAGATGAATAGTGCTTCAATAGGAATCTCAAAATATGTTGTCCAAAATATAGTGTTCTTTTTATTATTATAATCCCTCCACGACCCGATCCGATCCTGAGGTTTGAGACCTTCGAAACCCTGGCTTAAACAGTTTTCTAGAGAAATTTCAGTTTTATTAACATTTTCTACTCCGATTGGAGTCCTTGGACAACGTTAATGGAGATTTCTTGTTAGATCTGCAATACTAAATTGTTGTTTTTTTTATTCTATTTTTTTTTTTAACATTTCAAGAATTCTTCTTGCATATTTGCTGTATTTATTTTGATGGAATAATGATATCTTCCCGGGTTTTTCATAACGTAGTAGACCGGTCTGGTGCACTTTTTAAAATCCAATCCATTTCATTTGATGCTCACGATTTGTGGGGCGTTCCTTACGAAAACGTTCGTTTGCGTGTACAATATAATGATTAATAAATCTGGACATAATATAGTTCCATCTAATTTTAGCAAGTCATGTTTTAAACGTTGGATCCAAATATTTGCACATATTTTCACTGTGTTTGTTTGCAACAAGTTTCACGGTCCACCGGTAACAAGTCTATTAACAAGCTATTGGAATGAAAACATAATGGTCGTGGGTACCTTGGTGATTTTTGTATAGGAGGTTTTGGCGTTTAAGTTTTAGCTATGAGATGTTGTATGTGGTTGATATTGGCACATAATGTAAATGTTAATTTTAATGATGATTTACTTTCTTGGCACATAAGAGGAGTCAATGTCAATCACAATCACAAGTATGAGATGTTGTATGTGGTTGATATTGGGACATAACGTAAATGTTAATTTTACTGATGATGATTTACTGTCTTGGCACATAAGAGCAGTCAATGTCAATCACAAGTTAAGCAATTGCATAATTGAATTATCTCATTTCCCTATATTTTACCTCTTGGAGTTAGACCTACACCTTTGGGATTTGATAAGTTATTTTGGTAACATATTTGTGATTTTTGAATCAATTTTTATTGTGCAATTTATAGTGCTTTGTAGTTACATCAATTTCACATTTTAAATTTTGTATTTCTTAGAACTTGTGGGTATTTAAGTGCATAGGCTTAGAATATCACCTTCATATTTCTCAAAATTTTTCCCTATTGTGCATAGATTTAGTGAATAAAATTAGTGAATTATACAATGATACTATTACTAACATTTGATTGTCTTTGTGTGATATGAAATAGATCTGGAGCACCTCAACCCTGGTGAGGGTTATAAAGGTTAATAATTGATGAGGCTTTAGCCTATGTCGAAGACGTTAAAGAAATAATTAAGGATAGGACCCAGAAGTATGGCGTGTTTATTGAAGTATTAAAGGATTTCAAGGCACAAAGGTTTACAATCAAAATTTTATATTGATATTAGTTAAGGGTATATTTAGTATTTATTTGAGAAGGACATGCATTTTTGACCTAGTTTCATTCCCTTGCAGAATCAATATAGTTGATGCTATTGTTGAGGTAAAGGAATTGCTTAAAGGACATCACACTCTTCTTTTAGACTTTAAGACCTTTGTTCCTAGAGGTTGTGAATTTACAGTCCCACGTGAGGAGGAGGCAATTTGTTATGTCAACAAGATTAAGATAGCATTAAAGGATAGCATGAAGAAGTATGATGAGTTTATTGAATTAATGAAGGATTTCAAGGAACGAAGGTTCACAATCAATAGTTTATGTTGATATTAGTAATCAATAGATTTAGTTATTAATTATTGATTTGAGAAGGACCTGCATTTTTGACCTAGTTTCATTTCCTTGCAGAATCAATAAAGTCGATTGATCCAAGATCTTTTCATCGAAGTGACTTATAAAGAATTGTATTAAATGAGAATAAATTAAAGTGCACCATAAAGAAGGAAAAACTCAATAATGAAGAGACATAAGCATCAAATATGAACACAAAAACTTGATAATAGAGTTCGTCCCTGGTGGACTACGTCTCCGGGTCGTGCTCTCAAATGGGTAGGCCTTTTTATTAACTCAGCAAAAGAAATTGGCAAAATACATAAGTATACCTCATCTGGAATTAAGCTGCAAAAGCTTTGCTCAGATCAGAAAATAGACAACACCATTGAATTCATGGCGTCAAATTACCCAAAAATGACTGTCTCGACGCCTCAATCGAACTCTGGCACTCCCAGGCCCATGAGAAATCTCGTCTCAGTTTTTGTGCCTGCAACCTGCAATTAATTAATTGTACTTTGCCTCAAAAAATGTGCCTGATCGTACCGTCAAGCTCCCTCCCTCCCATCCATGGGAAAACTCAGCATTTAAATTTAATGTTGGGCAGACTAACCAATGGAGTCGTTTGACTCAATGGTTGGCGGATGCTAAGTAAGGCGTTTGGTTGGGGGAGGTCCCGGGGTCGAGCCTGTGGGTCTCCCCTTTTGGGCTTGTAGTTATAACAATATATATATGTGATTTGAACCGTCACCAAGTTTGGAGATATCGTTTAGATTTGTCGGAGTTGGGAGGTTGGCCACCTGATTTGGTGGGACCTTTGCCAGATTTGGTGGGCCTTTTTTTTATTTTTGAAAATTCAGTTATGGGCCCTCATTGGGAATTTTCCCATTGCCACGTGGTAGCCCATGACTGGGCCATGTGGAAACCAATCATTGGTCCACATCATTCACCTATATAGTCACCCTGCCATGTCATCCTATCATGTATGGTACAGATGCCACGTGTTTGCCACATCCCATACAACCTGCCACATGGTTGTACGGTCTACCACATGGCACTTCCTCATTGGTCCACATGTTGACTGGAAAATGTCGAAAATGAGTGACATGTGGCAACCTCTGATGCTGCCACATCACCATGCTGATGTCAACAAGACACTTGTCATCCTTTCATGTGCCACGTACATTGTACAGACGTTGACATCATCTGTACTGATGCTGACATCAACAATATAGATGTTGACTCATCCCTGTTGACTGGGCTAGGTTGACCAAAACTTTGACTGCGAATATATTTTGATCCGTAACTCCATTTGACGAGTCGTTTACATCGTTAGAAATCATGTGATGCACTCTTCACGATGATGCCAATTTCATTGAGTTTTGAAGACTTTTAATTTTTTCCCTTTCTTTGTTTGCTGAAGCCATTCCGAGCTTCCTGAGTTGCTTCTGTGAATTCTGAGTTGTCCTTAGTTTTCTTTGGATCCTTTTTGGATCACGCCTTCTCACTAAGAGAGTTTTGGGCCACCAAAATATTTCTTCAATAAACAGATAAGTGAAGGAAATTTTCCCTCACCTTCTCCCTCTCAATCCACTTTGCCTTGCTTGGATGTGTGCCCTTTAAGCCTACTCGAAGATAATCAACATCCCCCCTGCATGAATTCCTTGTCCTTCTATCCAATATGATATCTTCCTTTAACTCATCCAAGTATTCAGGAGCAAACTCATCAACTGAAGGTATTAAAACTTCCTCACCCTGATCTATGATCATGGGAGGCTAAAAAAGTTTTGAGTTCTCCACATTTACAACTGAGTTGATTTGCATATAAGGTGGAATATCTAGACAAAAAGCATTGGTGCCACTTTTCTCCAAAATAGTGAAGGGTCCATAATGGATGGGATTGAGTTTCTTGCCTTCACCCTTCAATCTCTCCTTGTTGATGTGAAGCCATACCTGGTCTCCAACCTATAATTGATGATCAAACCCATGTTTGTCATGCCGAGCCTTATATTGTGCTTGAATTTTCTCCAATTGTTCCTTGATTGCTTGATGTACTTGTTGGATCCTCTGAATGAAATTGCGGGCTCTATCTTTGTTTCTGTCTTCATTTGAATCGACATCTCTCCCATACATCAAGTCCAAAGGAACCTTAGGTAAATACCAAAAACATGTCTCAAAAGGTGAAAATTGAGTGGAGGAATGTAAGGCTCGATTGTAAGCATGTTGTACATAGGGTATCTATTCATCCCATAATTTGGGATGCTTGTTGCAGTAGCCTCGAAGAAAAAGTACCAATATTCAGTTAACACCCTCTGTCTGTCCGTCGATCTGTGGATGGAAAGCAATGCTCCTCTTCAAATTGGTGTCCATCATTCTCCACAAGCTTGTCCAAAACCCACCAAGGAATCGAGTATCTTGATATGAGATAATGGATGTGGGTAACCCAAAGTGAACCCAAACATACTGAAAGAAGAGATTAACAATCTGCTCAGTAGTGATATTCTTTTTACATGGCATTAAGATACACATATGGTTAAACCTATCCACTACAACATACACATAGTCATGACCCCTTTTTGACATTGGTAAACCCCCTACAAAATCCATGGAGATACTTTCCCATGGATGGGATGGAACAAGAAGTGGTGAGTATAGCCCTAATTTTCTATTAGCGGGCTTACAAGTAGAACACATCACAAACCCCTTTACATATTTAGTTACAATTCCTTTCATCCGAGGCCAGTAACAAAACCTCTGCAGATAAGCCATATTTTTTCCTACCCCAAAATGCCCAGACACAAGAGAAGTGTGAGCTTCTCATATTACATGGACTCGTTCACTTGTAGGAATGCATAGCCTCCCAAGATGGTAGAGTAGTTTTCCCTGCAGACAATAGTTCTCTACCTGTGCACCATGGGTTAGCTTCTCATATACTTCTTTAAAATCTTCATCAATGGCATATTGTTCCACATAGCTATCATGAGATAAAGAAACATTCTTCAAAATAATAGAAGCAACAATAGGAGGTCTAGAAAACATATCAAATACCTTGTTACTCGTACCCTTTTTATACTTTATTACCAAATGAAATTGTTGTAGGAAACCCATCCATTTGTAATGTCAAGATTGTTGCAGTTTGGTTTGTGCTTGGAGATACTGTAAGGGTTGATGATTTGTATGTATGATTGCTTCCTTCCCTAACAAGTAGTGCCTCCATTTCTTTACACTTTGAACTAATGTATACAACTCTTTATCATACGTAGGATAGTTAACAACAACTTGGTTAAAAGTTTAAGAGTGGTAACAGATAGGCTTATGAGATTGCATCAATACTGCACCCATGGCGTACCTACTGGCATCTGCCTCAATCTCGAAGGGATGTTGAAGATTCGACAGTGCTAATACTGGTGCGGTACTAATATTTTCCTTCAAAGTGTCGAAAGATTTTTGTTTCTTTCCTCCCCACTGAAAAGTGTTCTTCACACTAGTTAAGTGATCTAGGTGGATATTGGTGGCCACCCACCTATTCCAACTGGCTCCTCGTGTCCATTTTTTGCTTAAATTTTTTCTCGATCTTGACAGCGTATCTATAATCTATGCCCAATGAGGCGATGTACAGGAAGTCCATTTCTATTTGAATGTATATATGCAAACAACCACGATATTTGAGCACCAGATGATGCTCAGAATATTCGATACTCAAATTGGTGCGTAGGGTATGGAAAATATTGGTGAAGTTTGGTACTGTTTGTTCCCTTTATTGACGTAGGGTGGTCCATCTGGTGTAATGGTCCTCGTACCTCCCAACAGGGTAGTAATGTTATTTAATGGCATCCCAGAAGAAATCCCACGTAGGGGCCACCACAAAAATTTCAGATTCCTCCATGGCCCTTTGCTCAGAGTAAGTATCACACCATTCTTTAACATGGGGAATGACCTTGAGGAGTGCAAAAGTGATATTTTCCCTATCAGAAAAATTGGGGACCAAAAAATATCCTTCGAGCATATTCAACCATTTATCTACAACATCTGCATCTATTAGTCCTTCAAATAATGGAATATCAAAATTTACCTGTACCTTGAAGGGGGTTGCATGGACGCTTGATGAAGATGCTTCTCCCGTGGGAAACCGTTGAAGGATCTGCGTGAAGTTGTCCATCATTTCGTTCCTTTGTCGCACGAGGGCTTCCTCGAGAAAATTTTTAATAGGATCTCCTGCCCCATCATATTTATTTTCATCTCCCATGGGTTTTTTTCAAGCTCAACACGACCGATCTGGTAATGGCTCGATTGGTTCAAGTCCCAACTTCTTGTACCCAGACCTTGTCGGGGACATGCACAAAGAAAAATAAATGAAGAGAAGATCGCTCTGATACCACTGATCCGTATTTTGGAGAGGAACGAACTGATTAAAAGAATGAATACAATAAAAACAGAGATAGGAAGATTAACACAAATATCCAGTGAACAATATCTTCTATTAAATAATGAAATATGATGAAACTGTAAAACTGCATAACTGAAACTTGCTCGAATGGAGGTAGCTATCTCTGAGAAGAGATGTGGCTGCTACGTGCATTCGTTTGAGCAGAATGGATTACAATGAGGATCCAAATCCCCTTTTCATATTAGTCATGAATGCCCAAACCCTAGACATCCAAAAACCTAACCCTAGAAGGTGAAACGCCAAAAGTCATGTGGGCCCTATGGGTAAGTTGGTGTAATTTGGTGCCTCAACTTCCTAGGGTCATAAATTTTTCATACGACCTCCGTTTTAGGCGCGTGATAGCCCGTTGGAAAGGTATTTCAGAGAACTACACATTATACCAATAAAATCTGACCTTATCTACAGTTTGACTATGGTGAGCCAAAAGAACAACATTTAGGGCCCCAAAACAACCCTGAAAGTACAACAAGATGTGCTGACATGAAAACATACAAAATAAGCCAGTTGGATTAGGCGAGAGGCCACCCATATCCACCTAGAGAATGTGTGGGGATTAATACAACCCTAAAAGTGTAGAACTCACAATTATAAAGCAGTACAAAAGGACGTGTTGAGCAAAAAACAAACACGAGGAGCCAGTTGGGATAGGTGGGTGGCCACCAATATCCACCTGGATCATTAAGGCATGCAAAGGAGTTGTTATAAAGGAGAAGTTTGAAATGAATCTCCTCTAGTACTGGACTGCACCTAAGAAGCTCCATATTTTAGTTACACTTTTAGGCTTACGCCAATTTACAATTACATCAATATTGGAAGGATCAATTTTCAATTGTCCTCCTCCTACTATATGACATAAGTACACAAGTGAAGTCTTACCAAATTAACACTTGGACAATTTTACATACAACTTTTACCTTTGCAAAGTATCCAATACTATCTTTGCATGCCTTACATGTTCATCCCAAGTCCCGCTAAATATAAGAATGTCATCTAAATATACAATCACAAAATCATCTAGAAATGGCCTGAATACATCATTCAACACATGCATGAAGGTTGTCAGAGCATTACAAAGCCCAAACGACATAACTAACCACTCAAACAATCCCTGTTTGGTTTTAAAGGCAGTTTTCCATGTATCCTGTTTTGCAACCCTGATCTGATGGTATCCACTATGCAAATCCAACTTAGTGAAATAAACAACATTCTTTAATTGATCAAGTAAATAGTCTATATGAGGAAGAGGGTATCGATTTTTCACCGTGATTTTATTTAAGGCCCAGTAATAGACACACATTTTCCATGTGTCATCCTTCTTTGACACCATCATGATCGAAGAACCACAAGGAGATGAGTTGGGCCTGATGACCCCTTGATCCAAAAAGCCTTGTACTTGCTTTTTGATCTCTGTCATGTCTACAACTGAAATCCTATGCATGCCCACATTAGGAAGAGGAGAATCCTGCTGAAGATGTATTTCATGTTGGATTTCCCTCTTAGGAGGTAATCCATCAGTTTCCTAGAAAATATCATCATATTTAGAAACAATTTCCATTAATTATTTCTTATGAGAAGCATCAGATCCTTGAAAAGCGTCGGATGTTCCAACATCTTTTTCCCTTACAACCATGAGTACATATTTCTTATTATTGTTTATGAGCCTTTTCATTTGTCCTGCACTAACAAGTGTTGTGTTTACCCTCATGTTGTGGGATCTAACAATACATTCCACTTCCTCCTTAGTAAGGTGATATTTTTTCTCATGACGAAAGAAGACTGCTTTTCTATCATAAAGATAGGGACTCCCTGACAATATGCCACATATATCAAGTGATACAACATCCAAATCCACTTCATCAATCAACTTTGAAGCAATAGAAAATCTGACCCTACATTGCTTGGTGACATTAAGTTTTTCTTTATCACATACCCAGCCAAGAGGATAAGGATTTGGATGTGGTTTAGTTTCAAGACCCATCATTTTGACAAGTGCTTCAGATATCAAGTTTACTTGGGAACCCAGATCAAATAATGTATCTATCTTAGTGTGTTTAGATACAAATATTATATGAAATAATTCATTCCTCTTTCTTTCATCATCATGAGATTCATTATTGGAATTTGAACTAGCATGAAGGGAATATTTACCTTGGACTCCAACCGCTGTGATCTTTCCTTTGTCTCTTGAATCCGAACCAAGATCTTGTTGCACTGTAGAAACAATATTTGTCTTCCCCTTTCCATTGAACTTCTTTGGTCTCTTCTCCAGATGTAGTTTCCAACAATGTTCATCATCATGACCATTCTTCTTGCAAGGAGTGCAAGATGGTCTTCCTTATTCTCTCTTTACAGTGGAGGTCTTTTTGTCCTTCCTTTTAAACTTCTTAATCTACTTAAGTGGGAGATTGGAAGGTTTCTTTGTGGGATATTCTTGAACATGCTTTCTCCTGTTCTCAAGGTGAGTGGCTTGCACACAAACTTCGTCAAGACTGGTGGGGTTAAACAATAACAAAGTATGACGAATATAACTGTGAAGTGCACCAATATACTTCATTAAAGTTTCATAAGAATCCAAAGGAATGTTTAATGCAAGATCTTTCTTCCTAAATTCTTCTGTGAAACTTTGTACAGTTTGACCTTGACTTTGTCTTATAGTTTTCCATTCCATCATTGCTTTATGTAAATAACCCAATGGATAAAATTGCTTCCTTATCACTGATTTAAATTTCAACCATGAGGAAAGAAGATTACCACACTTATTTTTGTCCTGAAGTTTTCTCTCCCACCATACAAGAGCGGTGTCTTCCAATCAAAGAGATACAATTACACTTTAACTTCCTATTCATCAATCTCTTGGACACGACAATATACTTCAACCCGTCGGATCCAATTATCTATATTTTTAGGATTAGCATCTCCATTAAACACAGGTGAAGCAAATTTTACATCAAGCTTTAATAATGATTTCTTAAAAGAATCTTTATGGCTATAATGATGAGAATGATGCGAATGATCAGAGGAAGAAGAGCTAGAACTTGATGGTGAAGATGGAGGCTCATGAGGATCTCCTCCAACCCCTTGATTCACTAAAGCATTATCATCAACTTGTGCTTCTTTTTTCTTCCCTTTCTTCTTCATCCTCTTCTTTTATTCCCCATACATTTGCTCGACCATTTTTGACATTCGATAAAAGACCATATGGAAGTTTTTCTCCCATTCATCACACTTGTCCTCTTCTACCATTTTCTTCCTTCGGGATGCACGACCAACTTTGGGATTGGAAGTATTAAGAGTTCCTTCGCCCTACTTATGCTTGGCCCTAGTAAGAATTCACACTCATCAATTCAATTCAAATATGACTGCTCTGATACCAACATGATCTGGGATCTTTTCATCGAAGTGAGTTATAAAAAAATGTATTAAATGAGCATAAATTAAAGTGCACCATAAAGAAGGAAAATCTCAATAATGAAGAGACATAAGCATCAAATCTGAACACAATAACTTGATAACAGAGTTCATCCCTGGTGGACTACGTTTCCCGGTCCTGATCTCAAATGGGTAGGCCTTTTTATTAACTTAGAAAAATAATTTGGCAAAATACATAAGTATACCTCATTCTGGAATTAATTTGTAGAAGATTTGCTCAGATTAGAAAATAGACAACACCATTGAATTCGTGGCATCGAATTACCCAAAAATGACTGTCTCCACACCTCAATCAGACTCTGGCACTCCCAGGCACATGAGAAATCTCGTCTCGGTTTTTGTGCCTGCAACCTGCAATTAATTCACTGTACTTCACCTCGAAAAATGTGCCTAACCATACCATTGAGAGCCCTTTCTCCCATCCGTGGGAAAACTCAACATTTAAATTTAATGTTGGGCAGACTAACCAACAGAGTCATTAGGCTCAATGGTTGGCGGATGCTAAGTAAGGCGTTTGGTTGGGGGAGGTCCAGGGGTCAAGCCCGCGGGCCTCCCCTTTTAGGCTTATAGTTATAACAATAGATATATATGTGATTTGAACCATTACCAAGTTTGGAATTATTGTTTAGATTTATCGGAGTTGGAAGGTTGGCCACCAGATTTGGTAGGACCTCCGCCAGATTTGGTGGGCCTTTTTTTTTTTTTTTTTGAAAATTCAGTTACGGGCCCTCATTGGGAATTTTCCCACTGCCACATGGTAGCCAACCATTGGTCCACATCATTCACTTGTACAGTCACCCTGCCACATCACATGTCTTCCATGTCAGCCTGCCATGTATGGTATGGATGCCACATGTTTTCCACATCCTGTACGGACTGCCATGTGGCTGTATGGACTTCCATGTGACACTTCCTCATTGTTCCACATGTTGATCGAAAAATGTCGAAAATGAGTGACAGGTGGCAGCCTCTGGTGCTTCCACATCACCATGTTGACATCATGTTGATGTCAACATGACATGTGTTGTCCTCTGCGTGTGCCACGTACATTGTACGGACACTGACATCATGTGTACTGATGCTGACGTCAATAGTATGGATGCTGACTCATCCCTACTGACTAGGCTAGGTTGACCAAAACTTTGATAAAAAATATCTTTTGATCCATAACTCCGTTTGATGAGCCGTTTATGTCGTTGGAAATCTTTCGATGCACTCTTCGTGATGATGCCAATTTCACTGAGTTTTGAGGACTTTGATTTTTTTCCCTTTCTCTGTTTGCTGAGGCCATTATGAGCTTCATGAGTTGCTTCTGTGAATTCTGAGTTGTCCTTAGTTTTCTCTGGATCCTTTCTGAATCATCGATGCTATTGTCAGAGTGAAGGAATTTCTTAAAGGACATCACAATCTTATTTTAGGATTTAACACCTTTCTTCCTAAAGGTTGTATTAAAAATGGAGAGTATAGTATGACTCACAAATAATCAATTACATAATATTTGAATACTATTTACAATACATTTGGACTCTATTATATAGAGTGCATAGGCAGTTATTAGATCTAACTTATTCCAAATACATAAGGATAGGTTGAGAGAATATCTCAACAACACACCAAACAAGGATCTCAAAAATCCAACTCTCAAATAACCTCCTAAGAATAAGATCACACAACTCACTTAGAGATTGACTCTACTTCTCAATACATTAGCAAGCATATTATATAAGTAGGAATTATATATTCCAACACTCTCCCTTAATGACTACTTATCTAAATATCTATGTGGTTATATCTTCATCACTGTCAGGGCTTCAATATTTTGAACTTTCTTCTGCTTCCTCTTGTACCTTCATCTGATTATTGACGTCCATATAAAAAAAAATCCATCTATCGGAATACATGGGTCATCAGCCGTTGTAACCACCAATTCTATAGGAATCCTTTTCAGTTACATGGTTCATCATTGTTAAAATCTCCCTTAAACATAAATTGGTCCCAAACATCTCACACTTTTGAGACTACCATACAAAATCCCCACCTAAATCAAAGATAAAACTTCTTTGATTC
>ML797744.1:541227-555614 GCA_009831015.1 Picea engelmannii
CTCCCTAGGAAGTGAATTATAATAATTCATGCCTACAACATATTAAAATAATCCATTCACATGTAGATTGGCTCCTCACTATAGCACAGATAATCATTAGTTCGACTCCTCACTCACAACGAACAAATATAAGTCAAATCTCCACGTGCGGACAACGATATTTTTCTACTCCACGTCATGATAGCACAACTTGCAATCCAGAAAGAATCCTTTCCTAATCCAGGAGGAAACGTGGGAAAATGATAGTGCATCGATTCCATGGCTGCAACAGATTATACGACCACAACACCAACAATTTTGTGGCTTCCTTTCTACGTGGATATACATGTTTCTCATACAGTTCACCCTCTCATTAGGCATACATTCTCTTCTCGTCATGCACACAAATCCACTGCTCTTTTCACACAACAATCTCTTTCACAGATTTCTTAGTGGCAACTTCAGGGATTATTGTTCAAGTTCAAGTTCAAGCAGAGGCAAGCATTCACAAAACATAGTACGCACACACACAACAATGGAGCTCTTGAGATCTTCATCACATTCACATAGAAAAATGAAATCAAAATACACGAGATGAGATATTTCTCTAGAATTCCCCATCCTTCACCTAACTAATAAATGTAACTTCACCTATATTATCTATGCAATTAATATGCCTATCCATCTATCTGATTTAGTCAAACAAGTAATGAGGGAGAAATTACATCATTCAACACTCCCCCTTAATTTCGACCATTACAAAAATCAACACAAACAATGCCTAAGTGTTGTCTCTAAAATTCAAAAGTATTTCTTCCCAATGGTTTGGTGAAGATTTTTGCTATTTTTTCTTTCAAACCACAAAAAAGTAGCATCCTGCTACCATCGTTGACAAGCTCGCGAATGAAATGATAGTGAGTGTCAATGTGTTTACTCTTGCGGTGAAACACATGATTTTTAGATAATGAAATTGTTGAACTGTTGTCACAAAATATAGGAGTTGACTCCTCCTCTTCATGTGCAAGATCATTACGGATCCTTCTCAACCACACTGCAGGACAAACTGCTAAAGTTCCTGCCACATAATCTGCTTCTATTGAAGAAATTGTCATGATAGGATGTTTCTTTGAAGCCCATGAAATTAAACATGTACCTAACAGAAATGCATACCCTGAAGTAATTTTCCTATCATCAATGCTACCTACAAAATCAATATTTGTATATCCAACAAGTGAATCATATTATGAATTGGAATACTAAATTCCATAATTTGTTGTACCTGCAATATACCTCAGAATTCTTTTTCCAACTTTCCAATGAGAGATTTTGGGATATTCCATGAATATTGAAATTAATTTCACTGCATACATAATATATGGCATGGTAGATTTAAGGTACATGAGGCTTCCTACAAGCCTCCTATACATAGGATAATGAATTTCTATTCCTTCATCATGTTTACTTAATTTTGTGCATGTTGCAATTGGTGTATCTGTTGGCTTGCATTTGTTCATTTTGAACCTTTTCAAAATATTTGTGGCATATTTTCGTTGATAGATAAAAATTCCCTTTTCAGATTGCTCAAGTTCAATTCCCATAAAATATTTCATAAGACCAAGATCATTCATCTCAAATTCACTTTGCATGGCTTCTTTGCATTCATTCAACAATAAATTTCCTGTATAAATCATGTCACCAACATAGAGACAAACTATCCGAATATTACCTTTCTGATCTCTTTTGGTGTAAAGTGTGAGTTCATTTATGCTCATGTTGAACCCATTGTTGAGCAAATAGGAATCAATGCTATTGTACCAATCTCTTGGAGCTTTCTTCCAACCATAGAGTGCTTTCTTTAATCTATACACTTTGTACTCTTTACCTTTAATATGAAATCTTGGTGGCTGATCCACATAAACTTCTTCCTGTAAATGCCATTTAGAAAGGATGATTTAATGTCCATTTGATAGCTTGGCCAATTTTTTTGAGCTGCAATTGCCAAAAAATTTCTGACAGTATCCATACACACTACTAGAGAAAATGTCTCTCCATAGTCAATATCGGGTTGTTGAGAAAATCCTTTTGCTACAAGTCTTTCCTTTTGATTTTCTACATTGCCTTTCTCATTAAATTTTGTATTGTACACCCATTTAACTCCAATGTTGGTTTTACCTGTAGAGATATCCACAAGATCCCATGTGTCGTTTCTTTCAATTGCTTCAATTTCTTAATTCATTACATCAACCAATTTTTCTTCTTTGAGTGCTTCTTCAAAGTATATTGGTTGATAGGATAACATAGAAAAGTGTGCTTGTTGATCCACATCATCATTTTGCTCATAAATTTCTCTCAAGCTTCTTGTTTTCTAGTTCCTCAAATTTGCTATAGTGGGATCTGAATTATTGCTAGAAGAAGAAGATGGACTATGCTCTCTTTGTTATCCTTAACCTTTTACTTGCAATCTTGGAAGTCTTGGTGGAGAAGCTTGTCCTGTAGCTTCCACCTGCTTATCTTCCTGTATAGAAGGAATCTGATCTACAAGTATTTCACTTGTTTGGTTATCCCAAAATTTATCTTCTTCGAATTTCACATCTCTACTTACTATCAATTTCTTGGTAATAGGATTATACAACCTGTTAGCGACATTTCTTGCACAGGGATGTTTTCCTCTCCGATTTGAGGCCTCTGATGTAAATACATGGAGGTGGGATTTTGAAAGCCGGTCAGGTGAGATTTATTCAATGGCCGCAGCCATAAACGTCAAGCGAGCTTGATCATGGACACAAGAAGCAGCGAAGGAGATCTAGACCGTCCGTCTAAGAAGGGACGCGTGGCAAGAGATCGACGTCATCGGGAAAGTCCCGACAGGGAAGTGCCCATCGGGGAACTTGAAGCCATCGGGATATCGGGGATCTTGGGGATGAGTAATTCGTGCACTTCAAAAATGTGAACCGCGAAACCCTGATGGAGATTATGGTCAAGGGCATATGGTAGTGGTCACTTGGACCAGGACCTAGTCAAAGGGCTAGCACGGAAGGAGCCATCGAGGATCGGATATTCGAGAGTCTGGAGGACTTGTGAATTGTGACACCATGAACGTCGAAACTCCGATGGAGGGTTTGACTACAGTCACACGGAGACAGGTCATATGGATCAGGTTCCAACCGGTAGGGGCTAGCTCATTAAGGTGGAGCTCATCGCAAATCGTGTATCAGAGTTTCGAGGAGCAAGCGCCCCTTGTTTTTTGCATTTTGAAATCCCGAACCCCAAATTCCCGATAGCGCTCAGGACCAGGCCCATGGTTCTGGCGCCTGGTCATAAGAAAGGAGGTCTAAGAGAGGGGCGCTTTCGATTTCATTTAGCCAAAGGTCTCGAATTAATTCTCAAAAAGGGGGCACTATGCTCTGCCGACTCCAGCCTGATGAGATTTGGATCCCGGTACCTGCTCAAAATGGATAAAGGAGAAAGAGGGTGGGTGAAGCCTCGCGTCACCATTTATTGCAGAGTATGGAGGTCCCGGTTGAAATTTACCCAGGAGGGTCCCTTGTACCAGTTCTCTTCAGGAAAGCCACGCCAAGTCTTCAACTCACCAGGGGAACCTGTACACGCCAGTTTAACATTCAAAGGGCTCAGCTACCCCCTGGCGCGAGCCATGCTGAATTAAAGGTAGCGTATGACAGAGCAATGCAGGCCAAATTTGATTGAGGCGACACCATCCATTGAAAGTTTTGATACACCTCTGCTGGGCGAAAGGAAGGGAAGAGTATATGTAGGCATTTTTTCCATTTTTGTAAGGATCGATGGTAGAGTAGAGCTCCCTACTGTAAAGTTTAATAGACATCCTAGTTTGTTGGATATGCATCTATATTTGAGATATCTTTTTTTATGACAGACAGTTTTTCTCGCTCCATCTAATTTTCGTCTCATGCTTAGAGAGTTCGTGATTGACTGAGTCGCGCGAATTATTGCAGTTTTGTTATGATAAATGATTTATCGTTGCATTATTGTATTCTCTGGTTTCCTGTATTTAAGTGCAATAAGACCTTGTGTTTGGATGCCTTCTTCTACAGTCTGTTAGGAACCTGTCGTTTGTAACAGACCTTCGCACTCTTTCCATATAAGTCTTCTGCCTGTTCACCCTTTACTACACTCACTGTCTGAAGTTTATGTAAGACCTCACTCACCTATGCATGACTGGCCTAGTTTTGAAGTTGAAATGATATCATTTTGAGTTGGCTTCCATTTGGTCACCCCATCTATAAACAAACCGTGACATAAAACTGATGGGCGTCGGGCTCTGCTCCTGCTAGCAATCTAGGAGTGACTTCCGACGCTAACACAACCTGTATGCTTTAGACTATTCGCTATATCCAACAAATATGCATTTTTCACTTCTATCATCAAGGTTTCTTCTCAACTCTTCAGGAACATGAGCATAAGACACACAACCAAAAACTTTAAAATAAGAAACACTTGATTTCATACCACTCCATGCTTCTTGAGGGACTTAATTTTCCAAACTACTAGTTGGTGATAAATTCAAAATATACACTGAGCATGCCACTACTTCACTCCAATATTCATTTGAAAAATTCTTGGCCTTCAACATACTTCTGGACATATTCATTATTCTCTGATTCTTCCTTTCAACTACTCCATTCTATTGTGGAGTGTATCTTGTGGTAAACTGTCTCTTGATCCCATGCTACCTACAATATGTTGCAAAATATTTGGAGTCATACTCACCTCCTCGATATGATTTGAGTACTTTGATGTATTTTTCACTATGTTTCTCTTTCAAAGATTTAAATTCTCTAAAATTTTCAAATGTCTTTGATTTGTGCTTGAGAAAATAAACCCAAGCTTTCCTGCCAAAATCATCAATGAATGTTAGAAAATAAAAGTTGCCTCCTATTGACCGAGTTTTCATTGGAACACAAAGGTATGTATGCAGTAGTTCGATATGTTCTTTTTCTCTGTAAGAAGCATTGGGAAAACTATCCCTTTGGTGTTTGGCCAAAATACAACTCTCACATGAGTTTTTCTGTTCATTTATAATGGGAAAACCTTTGACCATAGATTTCTTCTGCAAAATACTAAGACTACTAAATGGAAAATGGCCATATCTAAGATTCCACAACCAAGTCTCATCTGAGCTCGACACATTTTTGGCATATTACTGTGACAAATTTACATTTCTCAATATCAAAGGAAACATTTTATTTTTGGTCATTTATACTGTAGCTATGATTTTCTTACTGGGTGGTTTGTCCAAGATTGTACACTTGGAACCTTAAAAAATGACTCTATAACCATGTTCATTCATCTAGCCTACACTCATTAGGTTATGTATAAGACCAGGTACATAATAAACATCATGAATATCCTTCTTTTCATCTTGCTTAGTCAATATAGAAATTACACCCTTGCCCAAAACTTTCTTTTGATAATCATCTCCAAATTTAATTTGAGATGTGACAAAGATATCTAAACTAGTAAACAAATCTTTGTTACCTATCATATGATTGTTGCAGCCACTGTCCAGCAACCAGAGATCATGACTATTGTTTTCTTCTTTTGTGACTTGACATCAGAAGAACATTGATTCAAATGTTGATTCTTCAATGTTGGTAACATTTTCTGTGCCCCTATTCATATATGCTTTCTTCTTTCTACATTCACTTTCCTAGTGACCAAATTTCTTGCAATAATAACATTGAATCCTTGATTTGTTAGTCCATATTGACTGATTAAAGTTTTTTCCTCTCCCCCCTTTGGTTTTGAGAGTGCCTTTGTTTTGACTATTCACTTTGTTTTGAACATTATGAAGTTGACCTCTCTCCTGTTTGAGAGTGTCCTATACCTCGTCTGCCTCTACTTCTATTCCCTTGACCTCTGCCTTTGCTTATGGAGGCCTGAGATTGGAATGTGTTCTCCAAAGATTCATTATTTTGACTGAACCTATTTTCATGGGTTAACAAAGATCCCACGAGTTCTTCAAATGTGAGTGTTGACAAGTCTTTCGACTCTTCCGTGGAAACTACGACCATATTAAACTTACCGGGAAGGTTGCAAAGTACCTTCTCAACTAATTTCTTCTCTTGAATGTCTTCTCCATGCATGCACAACTGATTCATTATGATCATGATGTGGGTAAAGAAATGATCCACATAATCATAATCCTTCATCTATAGAGTCTCAAAACTCTTCCCAAGTGTCTGCAATTTATTATTTTTTACTTTGTTTGTGCCCTGATAGGTGATTTCAAGAATATCCCATGCATGCTTGGCATGATCTGGTGCTGCAAATTTGGGTAAAATGTATCCTCTAACCCTTGTTCAATGAGCCACAAGGATTTGTTGTCCTTCTTCCTGAGTTCTCTGAGTGCATTTATTCGTGTGTTTTTCATTACTTGTTTATCCAACGGATCTGGTTCCTAGAACCCATTAACTACTGCTTCCCAACAATCTTCAAACCGGAGAATTTTTTTCATTTTTATGGATCATACATCATAATTCTTACCCATTAAGATTGGTCCTCATGACAACGCCAGATTGCTGCTAGATGCCATGAATCTATTTTTGACAGTCGACTCCCCCTTACTGGCTTAAAACTTGACCAAGATAGTTTTTCCTCTATCAAAACAAAAAATCCCAAACGTTTTCTTGCATGTTCGAATTTTGTCCTCAGTCTGGGCACGACCAAAGAAAACCATGTAAGTGCTCCTTTTCGATCGTGGTTTTTGCGTGTTCTAGGGGCGACCGCTTGGTCATAGGTACCAAAATAGCTATGGGTGACCGAAAGAGTTCGGTCTCACTATTTACAAATGTGGGTCGCGACCGATCTCTAAAATGTGGTTTTTTGAAGCATTTTTCCTTAGATTTTCGCACCAGAATGCCCTGAAACACCCCTCCTCATGTTGTGGGTTGATCAAGCTTCAAATTTCTTTGCAATAGATTGAAAATCACTCTCCAATATTCGAAGAGTCTTACTCCTGCTCTGATACCATATTCAAGTTCAAGTTCAAGCAGAGGCAAGTATTCACAAAACAAAGTATGCACACACACAACAATGGAGCTCTTGAACTCTTATTCACATTCACATAGAAAATTGAAATCAAAATACATAAGATGAGATATTTCTCTAGAATTCTCCATCCTTCACTTAACTAATAAATGCAACTTCACATATCTTATCTACGTAATTAATATTCTTATCCATCTATATGATTTAGTGAAACAAGTAATCAGGGAGGAATTACATCATTCAACAATTATTGCAAGTGGATGGACGACTCATACACCATTGAAAAACAATGACACACACAAGGATACACACAGACCAATACTCAAACTTTCTACTCCCATCACTGTTGATTAATTGTGTTGGTTGTCATTGATGTCAACCCTTGAAGAAAGTCCGATAACGAATTCCGGTAGCACAACAGTTTGGGTAATGGACCCAAGTTTGTTTGATGGATAATGGTATGAGTTTTGATATATTTGAAAGAAAAACTATTCTAGATGGATAGTACATGTCATGTCATTTTCGTTGGTATGTGGAATGTCACATAACTCCTCATGGTTAGAGAGTTATGGTCATGTGAAGTTGGAGAACCTTCATGAGTCATCTAGAAGCCCCAAAAGGTCAAAGTAGTCAAAGTGTTTGCAAAGAAGAAATTATTTAAATAATAAAATGAAGTGATGAGTGTACTATAAGTCAAAGAGGATGCAAAATAAGTTATTTAAATAATAAAGTTAATGGAGAACTTACTAATTATGGAAAGTGGTTAAGTTAAATGGACAAGTGGTCATAAGTGTGTTAACCCTAAAATAAAGAAAGTGGGTTAAGATGGTTAGAAGGTAACCCCTTGAGGAAGCTACATAAAATTATAAGTAAGAGGAAAGGGTCCCTCATTCAAATCACACTTGAATATCATTGAATATCTATTTTTTTGAAAGGTTATTTGGGTAGGTATTATTGATAGAGAAAAATTGCAGCAGAAAAAGTGTGGTAGGAAAAGTGTGGCAGAAAAAGTGTGGCAGGAAAACTGCAGCAGAAAAAGTGCGGCAGAAAAAGTGCGGAAGAAAAAGTGTGGCAAGAAAAGTGTGGCAGAAAAAATGCGAAAGAAAAATCACAGGAAAAGTGCGACAGAAAAACCGCAGTAGAAAAAGTGCGACAAAAAAATCGCGTCAGTGGATTCACAGTAGCAAAACCGTGGCAACAGAACGCTACAAGAAGAAAAAAAAGGTATGGTTCTCATATGTGTAGTGTTGAATTTATGAATCAAGTTGAGGGTTTGCCTTGTAAATATGTTGGATGCCCTCTTGGGAGTTTATGGCTTGTTGTAGAGTTGATCTGAGGTAGATCTACTGAAGTTTAATATTGGTTCATGTTTGAGGTCTTTTGGTTGAGGTATGTTGTTGAATTTATTGGTACAGATAGAGGTTGTATAATAGTGAGGTTCTAGCACATGGTTTGAGGTACATACTTGTGGTATAGTGTTTGAGGTATATGTGATCAGATAAGATTTGGGTGATGAAATTGATGAGGGCTTTTGGTTGAGGTACATGTTGGGTACATGGTTGAGATAAGTAGTTGATGAGTTGGCACATACATGAGATGTATAGTTCATGATGTTGGTACATATTGATGAGTCATAGTTGATGTGTAGTTGATGCATGATTGGTACATACTTGGTACATGGTTGGAGGTACTTGTTAGTAGTATTGTTGACACATGGTTTATGGATGATGTAGCATATTTGTCTTGGTATATTATTAGAAGCACATATTGATCTTGGTGATTATTATGAGTTGTTGTGATATGCTTGGTTGCAACACATCTTGATGATATTGTGCATATGGTTGAGAGTTATCTTGGTGATTGATCTTGGTGAGTAGATCTGATTTGGTCGATAAGATTGGTGAGATAGGTTGTTGTGATAGGTTGTTTGGACATGTTATTGTGACAGGTTATTTGTACAGGTTTGGTGCATGGTTGATGCACTTATTTATGGTACGGGTTGAAGTGCAGGTTGATGTATGGTACATGTTGGCACAGGTTATTGGTACAGGCTTTTACAACTTGTTTGGTGTAGGTTGATTGGTACATGTTTACAACAATATATCTCACAGTGATAGTGTGACAATGGTTCCATCACTCTACTTATATTTCAGGGCGGTTGGATGGGGCAAGGATGGGTGGTTGTAGCCACCTTCCGATTGTAGTCAGAGAACATAGGGGGTTGTAGCCTCCTTCTGGTTGTAGCCGGAGAATTGGGGAGTTCTAGCTTCCCTCAGGTTGTAGCCTGAGAAACTAGGGGGTTGGAGCCTCCTTCCAGTTGCACCAAGAAAATAAAGGAAGTTGGTGCTTCCAATGAATGTAATTCTTAAAGACATATAAGAAAAAACATTATGTGGTTTTCTCCCTCTTTGGGTTTCCACGTAAAACATTGGTGTACTATGTATGTGTGTGATTGCTCATTTGTTCATTGTTTATTTACTCTGCAACTATTGGATGATAATCATACATTGATATAACACTTGCATTTTATGGTGAAAAAGGATTAAATTTCTCTATTATTGATTCACCCCCCCCCCTAGCAATCCAACAATTGGTATCAGAGTCGGTTCCTTTAGGAAACAGTTTAACCACTTGAAGGAGATCATGGATTACTCTGAGAATGGAGTACCAATGTTTAATGGTCAGAATGGTTCCAAGTATGAGATGTGGAGCAGAAGGATGAAAGTATTTATACAGGCGCAGGGACATTATATTTGGCTATGAGTTGTTACAGGATATGATAGTTCAAAAAGGGAAAAGAGTGCAGCCAAGAAGGAATTGAAGAAGAATAAAAAAAATAGCAATGGATTTCATCTGGGAAGGATTACCTAATCTGGTAAGAGAAAAGGTTGGTAAACGTTCATCGGCCAAAGAACTTTGGGATAATTTACATGACATATATTATTCACCCATCGCAGATTCAAAAAATTCCAAAGAAGATGTAGAAACAAATCAAGAAGAATTATGTTCACCATGTCAAACAAATTAAGAATATGAAGAGTACATAATCTCCATAGGTATGTTGTTTTTCTTTAATTTTGAAAAACACAAACATCTTGAACTAGAATGCCATGAAGTAAATGAGACAAAAAAACTAATTGAAAAGGAAGACAATTATGAAGTAGAATTGATTAGTGCTTTAGATGAACTAAGAGAAGAAAAAAATTCACTCAAGAAAGAATTTACGAAACAAAAAGAAAGTGTTCACATTTTTTAAGAAGCCCAACAGGTCATCGAGAACTTAAGAACTCAACTAGAAGAAGCTGGAAAGATCGAAGAAAATATTGAATATCAAAAGCAGTTTTTGGAAGCCAACATAGAAGCATAGAAGGAAGAAGCATAAATGAGAGAGAAGATATTGATAGATCATCTTAAGGAAAGAACTAACGATCTAAACCAACTTGAGACAGAGTTTGGTCAAGAAGAGAAAGGACTTGAATAAGAAATAATCACATTAAAAATTAAGCTTGAAGAAGCAAAAAGAACAGAAGAAGTCATGAAGTTTCAGATAATGAAGAAAGAAGAAGAGGTTGAGAAGCTTGAACAAGAAGTTTTCACATTGAGAAGTAAAATCATCAAGTTCAACAAGAACGTTGAAAAGACAGAAACATCCACATAAGTTATAGAGAATGAAGAGAATTAGTCTTGGTTGCTAGAAAAGAAGAATGAAGAAAATAGAAAGAGTTATGCATAAGTACTCAAAGGAAGGAATCATGGTCAACCAGAATCTAAGAAAACTATTGAAGATACATCTTCAAAAATACCATCCATGTTCAAGACACAAAGAAGCTTCAATCATGATCATGATCATTCAAGGAAAAAAATTAGAAGGAATATGCCACAAAGAAGATCATTCACTCCCAGGTATGCAAATTTCTTTTATGGCCATTTTTTATTGTACTAACTTTGGAAATAAGGTTGCAGATTGCAGGGATTATAAAGGAAATGTTCAAGCAAGAAATGCCTATGTGGCCTCACGTAACATTGAATGTTACAAATGTCATAACTATGGACATGTAGCTAGTGATTGTAGAAGCATGATCGATACTTCCATGAAAGAGAATACTCATATCAGATGTAAGAAAATATGGATAAGAAAAAATGAAGAACAGGTGAAAAAAGACCGGGTCCCAGAGATTGAAAGATTAGAAATAAAATGAGATGAAGAAAATTCTATAGAGAAAAAGAGATATGTCAGATACATAAAGGTTTGGAAAACAACTGAAAGAAAAGAAGGACATGTAAATAAGGAACAAGTTCAAGAGATTATACTTTCAGGCATTGTAGTGAAAGATGAATCCACAGACAAAAAGAAAGAAGTTAGAGCTCAGAGAGATGATGAATCTACCAATGAAGATGATGATGAATACACATTAGAGCAGGAATTGTTCTGATCCATCCGGCTTAGAGACTCCCAGGTAACATGAATATTAGACAGGGGGAGTCTATACGATAGCTGTGACAGACCAAAGAGCTATCCTTCGAGCATCTTGCAAAGTTTGAATAGACAGATCCAGAATAGTCAATTAGCATAAGTACAATTAGTTGTAGTAGTGAATACTTCATGATAGTACAATGATAAATGGTTCGACATTATGGACAATGTGCAGTAGAGTCTTGGACAATATGGACAAAGATGGATTCATAAGAACACTTAGCAGGTTTGGACAGATATATGACAGTGGACGAGATCATGGATTCATGGATTGGCTCAGAGAGTGGTTTAGAGACAAAGGAACATTATCATAATGGATGATAATTACACATGAAATGGCTCGAACAATGCTAATGGATTCAAAATTGACAAATAGTTTTTGGACACATGCAGTGCATACAATAGTTCACATTAAAAATAGAGTAATGCTCAGAAACAACAATGACAAAAATTCCTATGAGCTATGGAAAGGAAGACCAACAAATGTGAATCACTTCAGAGTATTTGGAATCAAATGCTACATCAAAAGAGAAAATGGAAAAATGGGAAAGTTTGACTCTCATGTGGACAAATGAGTACTTGTTGGTTACTCAAGTACAAGGGAATCATACAAGTGTTACAATCTATGCTTGAACAAATTTGTGGAAAGCATCAATGTAACAATTGATGAAACATGTGGACAAGAATTAAAGGAAGAAGAATATGAATCAATGGAACAACTTTACGAAGAAGAAACATAAGATGAAGAAGAACTCTACATTGAACAACCAAAATGATTTCAGTTGTCAGAGAACACAGATCATGTGTGCAAATTGAAGAAGGCCTTGTATGGTCTAAAACAGGCTCCTAGAGCATGGTACTCTAGACTGGATAAATATCTACAACATGCAAGGTTCAGAAAAGGAAGTGCAGACAACAAAATCTACATCAAGACACATCAAAACAACCAAGGAATTTTTATTTCTCAAACTAAGTATATTAGAGAAAGCCTAAAGAGGTTCATAATGGAAGATTGAAAACCAGTTACCACTCCTATGCAAACCAGTTGCAAGTTTAACAAAGATGATGATTCAAAGTCTACAGACCATAGGCAATACAGGTCAATGATTGGTAGCTTACTATATGTGACAACATCCAGACCAGATGTATTGCATGTAGTTGGACAGGTGGCATGATTCCAAGAAACACCAAAGGAATCACATGTCGTAGTAGTGAAGAGGATTTTCAGATATCTCAAAGGAAAAAAAGAGATTGGATTATGGTATCGAAAAGGAAAGGATCTATCACTTATTGCCTACATAGATGTAGATTGGAAAGGTTGCGTTGATGACCGACAAAGCACTAGTAGAGAAACGTTCTACTTGGGTGAGTGTTTAGTATCATGGCTAAGAAAGAAACAATCATCAATATCCTTATCTACAACCGAAGAAGAATATATTGCATCAACAACATGTTGTACATAGGTTCTATGGATTAAACAAACTCTGGCAGATATACATGTTGAGTATGATGGGCCCATTCCAATCTATTTTGATAATACAAGTGCCATCAATATCTCAAAGAACCCGGTGATGCACTCCAAGAAGAAGTACATTCCAATCAAGTATCACTTTCTACGGGAATATGTTGCAGAGTAGAACATCAGAGTTGAATATGTGGGCACAAAAGAAAAAGTGGCAGACATCTTTACTAAATCGCTTCCACGGGAAGCCTTTGAGTATATTCGCCAGAGACTTAGAGTAATTTCTAGTCCAAAATGAATGCTTTTGAATGCTTATCTTAAATGTCTTAGATTTACACAAAGAAACACCATAAAGAGGATAGTTCAGGTCGGGAGATCAATTTCAGGAAGAGTTCAGTCAAGGGGAGTATCCCCAAAGACAGTTCAGTTATGGGGAGCAGCCACAGATGGAAAGATACCTTTGCCATTGATGACAAAGGGGGAGATATTTATCAGATGCAGAGCACAGAAGCATGGTTCTAGGTGGATAAATGGTCACAAGAAGAGAATGAGTGATATGCCTTCAGTATTTTATGATATGACTTCAGTATTGCATCAAAGTATCAATGCCAAAGGGGGAGATTGTTGATTAATTGGGTTGGTTGTCATTGATGTCAACCTTTGAAGAAATTCCGGTAGTGAATCCTGGTAGCACAAAGGTTTGGGTAATGGACCCAAGTTTGTTTGATGGATAATGGTATGAGTTTTGATATATTTACAAGTAAAACTATTCTATATGGATAGCTCATTTCATGCCATTTTCGATGGTATGTGGAACGTCACATAACTCCTTATGGTTAGAGAGTTATGGCCATGTGAAGTTGAAGAACCCTCATGAGTCATCTAGAAGTCCCAAAAGATAAAAGTAGTCAAAGTGTTTGTAAGAAAGAAATTATTTAAATATTAAAGTGAAGTGATGAGTGTACTATAAGTCAAAGAGGATGCAAAATAAATTATTTAAATAATAAAGTTAATGGAGAACTTACTAATTATGGAAAGTGGTTAAGTTAAGTGTGTTATCACTCCAGGAATCTCTTTAGGTTTTAGATCAAGAGAGCCTGGTAACTTAATCAAAATGCTTAATGATGTATTGCAAACTGGATCAAATATTAACTCACACACTCACTCCTTCACTTAGAACAATTTGAACATACTCATACAAAACAAGGCTCTCAAAATATACTGATCAGAGGGTTTGAGAAACTTAGGTAGATGAAGAATGCTAACTACATCAACAACATCACATATATTTGTTCGATTACTAAGAGGGGGGGTGAATCAATAATAACATAATTATAATCATTTTTCTTCAAATGTTATATCAATGTAGAATTATTATCCAATAATGAGCAGTAATAAATAAACAATCACACACATACACAGTACACCAGTGTTTTACGTGGAAAC
>ML797744.1:563448-576027 GCA_009831015.1 Picea engelmannii
TGGGTCCATTACCCAAACCTGGGGTCTCCAACTTCTCATGGCCATAACTCTCTAACCGTGAGGAATTATGTGACATTCCACATACCACCGAAAATGACATGACAAGAACTATCCATCTAGGATATTTTCACTGACAAATTCACTTTCCTTCATCTCATTATTCCACAATTAAGCATGGGTTCTCTTACTCCACAAAGTGTCTTCCCGTGAGGGCTTTCACCATAAGGGGACCACTTTGGAGTTCATCCATATTTACTTCTTATCAACCATGACAAAAAAATAATGAGTCATATTTACATAAAACACTATTGGGTCCATTACCCAAACCTTTGTGCTACGGGTCTTTCTTCAAGGGTTGACATCAATGACAACCAGCCTTAATCAACAATATTGAAAACACATGTGAAAGGTCGAATATAACCAACAAAAGATTTGTGATCTTAGTTTACTAATGCAGAGATAAGATAACAATCATCAATCATTAAGTAAACTCGGAAATAAATATAACATTCAACTCACAAGTGTATAATAAGAATGATGAATAGAAGTCTGAACAATATCAATGAAAGAAGCTTGTCATTCCAATATATATATATATATATATATATATATATATATATATATATATATATATATCAAGGTTTTTACAACAAAAGAGTGCATAAATATCTTCAATCTCCAACCCCCTAGCTCCTCCCTCTGGTCCTCTTTATATAGATTTTAAATGCTCATATAGATCCAAAATAGATGGATCTCGTAACCTCTTCACCTATCTTTGGTTTTTTGAAGATATCCAACTCAAATCCGAATTTGTGAGGTGGCTAGCAAAAACAAAGTATACAATTTATGGAAATATTCACCCATATCTTCCAAATCCTAACAATTGTTGGAAAACTGAGAGAGGTTTTTAAAGAGGAGCTCGTTATTATGAAAAAAATCTCTCACTTTCCAAAAATACATTTCCATATCATTGGAATATATCTCCAAAAAAGATGACTAAAATAGGAAAACACAGATTTCCAAAATCTAGTCATATTCCTACAATCTAGGATTTGATCCCTAGAATGTTTCCATTGAGGAAACGAAGTTCCACCAGCATGATTTGATGGGGGATGATCTTATATGTGGCCACCTTGATCCAAAAATCCTCTTTCCAGTCGAATTTTTACCTTTTGACCAAAATTTGTGAAAACTACCATCTACAACAAGTTGGTAGCGCATTACACTGCAAAAACAGGGTTTGCGCTACCAACTCTTCTGAATTTGAAATTTGATGCTTTCGGGTAAATAAAATGTTTTGGAATGGTTATGAAGGTTGTAAAATGATTATACAATTTATTATAATCCATAATCTAGTTTCTCCAACTGAATAAACCATCCTCCAAGCCATTTTGATGAAGTAAACATAATCCCTAATGAAACTAGGATTTTTGCCAAATGAGCATTGTCTTGTTTTCAACTAATGAATTCCTTGATACTTTGTTTTGATATGAATTCTAACTGATGTATCATATGTATGTCATCATGGTTGATGTTTTTGTGTTCCTAAAACACTCTCAAAACAAAAATTCATTCATTAGCAAAATTTATGAAAATTTGGATGAATGTAAGATCACCAAAACTTATCCTTGTTACAGTCTTCTGAAATTGACATGGTGTATTTGCATGTCCTTGAGCATCAAGCCTTATGATAAGGCATTCCCTTCCTTGTCACTTCAATAGGAACTGCCAAAAAATATGAAACATAGATACTTTGTTTTCTCCTTATGTGAAATTTAGGTTTGTGGCTAAGTATGAAACTTCCAATGCTTGAAGGAAGCATAAAATGTTTCTAGAACAACTGCACAAGAGTCTGATACTCTTGATTTTGAACAAGAAACTCTGAAAATACTTCCACCATGGCCATGTCCACCCCTAACTTGCCTTGATCAATCACCTAGTTGTAGCAAAACATAGTATGAAATGAGTGTAGATTTCTACACATTGAGAACTTGGTAAAATCTTATATGTTGTACATACTCCTGCAGGTGATCTAAACTTTTGTTTTCATAAGGACTTCTTAATAACATTCCTTGTTATATACTAGAACCAAATGTATCACATGTAATGGCCAAGAAGACAAAAATACCCTTGTTCTGCAATCTGAGAGAAAAATTCCAATAATAGAAAGTCATAAGACAATATGTACTTCCTCCTTCTTTGTAAGATTGATATTTCAACATATTAAAACATATGTCTTTAGAGGCATTAGGTATTCAGTGACCTACAATAAATCACAGTTTTTTGCAGCGCTCGTTTAGCCTAGTGTCTGGTCACCGTTGTTAGTCGTATGGAATAGAGAAATAAGGGTAAAATGAGGCATTGCTTAAGTTGATAAGCCCGTGGTTCTACGCTTGTGATCATATGAAAATGGTTTGAAGGGAGTGCCTCATACAGATTTCATTCGACAAAGATTTACACCAGAACAATACAAAGAATTGATAAATAATTGAATATGATTTGTTGGTGAACCGATAACGCAGTAGAAGCGTGAGTACGATCTAATGAGTTGATCCATGCCTGTGATCAACTCATGAGGATAGATGAATCGATACATAGCCATGATTAAAAGAAAGTTAAATCATGAAAACATGAATACATAATAAAAAGGAAAAATTATATTAATTAAAGTTTAAAATTATCATTTTAAATGACAAGGTACAATGGTTCAAATATCAAAAGACACAATGCTTCAAACTCACACTAGTTGATGCATGTTTACAAGCTGGGTCTTGTATGAGGATTGGATTCCTCACATCTCAGTTGGATCTGAGATCAACAAGATGGGACTTTTTATGAGGGTTGGATTCCTCATTTCTCAGTTGGATCTGAGAACTACAAGCTGGGTCTTGTAACAGAGAGTTGGGTCTCTCATAGTTGTATGAATATGATGTTCAAATATTAATCTTATGTATTCAATCAAGTTATTTAAATAAATTAAGTATTTATTCCTTTATATATATTGTTTGAGAAAATGAAATAAATATTTGTTGTTCAGTTAATTTGTGAAAAGTAGAAAATTGTCCAAAATTTTGTGACATTGATTCACCCCCCCTCTTAGTGTCAAGTACCCATTTCAACAATTGGTATCAGAGCATATTCCTTCAACACAGTTTAAACACTAAAGGTAGATTCAGAAGAAATGGGTGGACAAATTGTTATCTCCACAAATGAATCTCCCTTATTTGATGGAACAAATTATTTATCATGGAGGGAAAATATGAAAATATGTCTGAAGTCAAGAGGATCTGGAGTTTGGGATTCGGTAGTAAGTAAGCCCTGGCACTTAACTACTTCAAAGAGAAAATGAAAAAATGCAAAAGAAGCAAAGAGAAATAATTTTGTAGCCTTAAAATCAATTCAGGATGGATTAGCAGACAAAGTCAAAGAAAGATGAAGCACTACAAATCTGCTAAAGAATTATGGCTCCAAATAGAAAATAGTTATCAGAATGAAACACAAGAAGAAGATAAATCCAATCAAAGCAAGGAGCAAGACTTTAATGAAGAGGATTCCTATCAGAATAAAGAACAAGACTCAGAAGAAGAGAGTTCTTATCAATATAATGAAGAAGATAAAGAAAAAGAAAATTTCAATCAGATTGAAAAACATAGTTCAGAGAAAAAGATTTCTAATCTTAATGAAATGCAAGATTCGATATCAGTAAACAATGAGGAAGACAGCCTCATCAAGGAATTGAGGAATACCTCAGTATTCACTAACGAAAAACTATTAGATTTTAATATCGATGTTATAAATACATTTGAAGTGATTAGTATGGAACCAGGAAATGGTATATATATTGAAGTTACTAAGGATGTTCTTGATAATCTTGATTCCACAACCCTATGCACTCTAGAAGAGTTGGAGAAACTCCAACAGAAAGATATGTTGCTACTTCAACAGTTAGATCATTCTAACCATGAAAACTTTGAATAGAGAGTTCATCTAGAAGACAAAGAAGAAGAGATCAAAAGTTTGAAAACCAAACTTACTAATCTAATAGAAGAGATGGAAGAAGTAAAGACACATAAAAATAAAAGAAAAGAAGTACTAAAAGAATCAGAAGAATGCCAAGTTAACATTTATCCCATAGATGAAGTAGCAGAAGAACTATCAAAGGCCAAACAAAAAGTTGATTGGAGTATCTATGTATATCACTATGACCATAATGATTCAAACTATAGTTTTCTTCATGAATACACTAAAGAATTTCTTGAAAAGAGTCAAAATCATATCATGGAAATAAATGAAATGCTCAAAGACAATGAAAAAATCATATCTGATCAAAATACTCAGTTAGAAGAAAAAGAAGAGGGGATTGAGAAATTGAAGAATGAAATCAGTCAGGCAAAAGAAGAATCATGTCATAAGTTGGAAGCAGAAGTTGTGAATCTTAGAAAGGAGGTTGAGAAGTCAAACACTCAACTTGAGGAAATTAAAGAAAGTAAAGAAGACATAAAAATCCAGTTGACAAGGAAATAAAATTCTTACCATGTGTTGGAATTGGAAATCATCAATTTCAAAAAGATTAATGAAAGTACTAATGCAAATCTAATGACTCAAATTGAAAAAGCTAAGAAAAATGAAGAATCCCGAAAGATCCAAATAACCAAAAAGGAAGAAGCATGCCAAATATTTGAATTAGAAGCCATCAAACTCAAAAGGATTTAGATAGAATACGAGGAAGAAATCAAAATTGTAATGTCCCCGACCGTCAACCCACTGGTCAAGCAATGCTACCACGCGGAACACACTTATACTTATATATATCAGATGCATATTAAATCAAAATAAGACATTTAACATGGATTTATTGTTTTTTTACAGACTTAAACAACATTAACAACAATTCAAACTTGCAACAGAATATGTGATAACATTTCAAGACACATACATGCATCACATATAAATTAAGTACAAAATTAACACTTATCTTTTAAACTGGCGTAACTCCACCAACCACGTGCAGAACTTCCATGAACCTCCCAACCTTAGACCACGTTTCTCATCACGCTCAGTAGTGGGTCACCCCTGAGCTGGGACTGAGCTCCACCCAAGGCAAGGGAATCCTAGACTAGGCTAAGGTTACAGGGAAAACTGAACAAAGCAACCAGAAGGATTCTCTCCAGGAGCCTTCTTACGCCCACTACTCATGGACTCTCATTCCCCACATTTCTGCTCCACTCAGGAGTATACACCTTCACAAGCACATTCCATCGATGTTTCACCTCCCTCTCTGGGTCTCGACAACAGGTCGGATCAGAAACTCTCAGAGATCCGTAGCTGGTGCTGGACTCTCTCCGGGAGGAACCACTTCCCATCAGACTCTCTCACCTGGAAAGAGCCACTCACAGGTCTAACAACCTGTCTCTTCAACTGCGGGCCTGACAAACCTGTTCTTCAACCCCTTTCAACTCAATTCACGCACAGTGAGGATAACCACAACACAATCCCACTCAAGAAAACATAAAGCAACAACCCATAGACAGTTTGGGTACAGATTCAGCTCTGTAATGGCGGATATACTGGGTTCACAAACTCATAGGTCGACTTTACCCTCTCGACCAATTCTCTCAATGGTGTATAGGTATGCCAAGGACAGACACAGACCAAAAACGAGATCAGATGGAGGATGTTTCGGTTTTCAGGATGACATCTTCGTTTTTTGGTTTTCAGAGCTGCGTGAGGGTATCCAAAATCATACGTAAAGGATGACAGAATGAGGAGTGAACCCCCTCCACGACTGACTTCTGCAACTTTTAACTACATGTGCCTGGGCCGACACATGTTGCCCATGAATTTGCATGTGCTCCATTAGCATGCGTTCCTCTCCAGGAACTTAGGACAATACTCAAAATTGTCCACTTTAGATTTTTTGAAATAATAATAATAAATTATTATCCCTTTTTAGAGGTAAGCCCCTTAACTTAGCCCCTAGGCCCAACATTTATCCTTTCTTTCCACCTTTCAGCCCCCATTCCCTTTCCCACTCTGTGGAATCTTAGTCCCCCATCACTCTTTCTTCGTGGTCGGTCTGCACGCAACGATGTTCATATTTTTACTAATGTTCTGCATAATTTCATATACAAAAATAGGCTCCTAGCCTTAACACTTAGGCTCTCTGGCCTAATAAAATCATAATCCTTATCATCTTATTAATACTTGTCTCACCAGCCTACAAAACATGATTTACAATTCATAAACATGATTACAACATGGCTCGTCCTTGAGGTTATTACAATCCCCTCCCCTTATTTTTGCATTGTCCTCGGTGAAACTTTCACACAGTATCAACAAGATTTCCAAAATCTTCAAAAATATGTGGGTATTATTCCCGCATAGCATCCTCATGCTCCCATGTCGCATCCTCAAGACCGTACCAGGTCCATTGGACCTTTACAAGCCCTATGGATCAATTCCGGAGCTGTTTTCTTTTCCGGTCCAATATGCACACGAGATGCACTTGTAGGACACCTTCTTGTTCCACCTGAATCACATTCCAATCAATTACATGATTAGCATCAGGTATATATTTCTTAAGCAATGAAACATGAAACACATGATGTACATTCATGGTTGCAGGTAATGCAATCATATATGCAACTGGCCCAATCCTTTCTAGGATTTCAAATGGCCCACAAAATCTAGCTACCAACTTGGTGCAGTTTCCCAGCTTCAGGGAACTTTTGTTAGCTTTTAATTTCAGGAAAACATGGTCACCCACTTTAAATTCTCTATGGGTTCTGTTCTTATCAGCATAATTCTTTTGCCTATCTTGGGCAGCTTTCAAATTATGCTTAATTTTTAGCATTTGACCTTCCATTTCCTTGAGCAACTCTGGCCCAACTACTACTCTATCAGTTGGGTTATCCCAACTTACTGGAGTATTTCACTTTATTCCATAAAGTGATTCAAATGGGATCATCTTCAATGATGCTTGATACCCATTGTTGTAGGCGAATTCTACAAAGTGTAGGTAGTCTTCCCATTTCGATGGTATGTCCATCACATACATTCTCAGTATGTCTTCTATCACTTGATTCACCCGCTTTGTCTTCCCATCCGACTTAGGATGATAGGATGTACTGAAATTCAGATTCATTCTGAATCCCTTGAATAACCCCTTCCAGAAATTTAAGGTAAATTTCAAGTCTCTGTCGGACACAATTGTCTTGGGAATCCCATGCAATCGTGCCACTTCCTTCATAAAGATGTCAACAACATCCACTTCCTTGTGAGTAGTCTTTAACATAATGAAATGGGAAACTTTCGTAAGCTTGTCCACCATCACCATAATGGAATCATGTTGCTTGCCTGTTCTGGGCAATCCCATGATGAATTCTATTGTCACTACCTCCCACTTCCACTCAGGAATGGGTAAAGGCTACTACAACCCTACTGGGTGCCTGTGCTCATCTTTAACCTTCTGGCATTCCATACATCTGGCAATGTATTCTGCAATCTCTTTCTTCATACCTGGATAGAAATAATGGCTCTTGACTACTGGCATAGTTTTCTGATATCCAGGGTGCCCTGCATAAGGGACATTATGCATTTCATGCAAAATCATACGTTTCAAGTCCTGGACATTAGGTACATAAATATTGTTTTTGTACAGAAGTGTTCCATTGGTTTCCAGTTTATAATTTTCCACTTTCTGTGGCCTCTCACCTTATTGTAGCTTTGCTACCAGCCCCCTATACTGCAAATCTGCATTTATAGCTTCCAAAATTCTACCCTTTATATCAGTTC
Organism: Picea engelmannii; assembly: GCA_009831015.1. NCBI lineage: Eukaryota > Viridiplantae > Streptophyta > Pinopsida > Pinales > Pinaceae > Picea > Picea engelmannii. Next base: position 571,243 of record ML797744.1, read on the forward strand.
GGTACATGCTAATGGCTATAGCATGAAATTTGTGTACTCTTCTGCTGAGTGCATCAACCACTTTAATCTCTTTCCCTTTGATATGCTTGATATCAAAATTGTATTCACAGAGAAACTCCAGCCACCTACTCTACCTAGCATTCAAGCTTGGTTGATCAAACAAATACTTCAGACTATTATGGTCTTTTCTCAATTCAAACCTCCTTCCTATGAGGTAATGTTTCCATTTCCTCAGAGCATGAACGATGGATGCCAATTCCAAATCATGAGTTGTGTAGTTCCTTTCATGCTCTTTCAACTTTTTGGATTCATAACAAATTACGAATCCATTCTGACTAAGGACTCCTCCCAGTCCTTCTTTGCATGCATCCGTGCATACCACAAAATCTTCATTTGGGTCTGCAATCCTTAGGATTGGAGCATTGGTTAACAGTTGCTTCAATTGCTGGAAGCTTCTCTCACAATCCTATGTCCACAGAAACTTCTTCTCCTTCCTTTGAAAATAAGTGATAGGGTGAGCTATTCTCGAGAATCCTGTAATAAACCTTTTGTAATAACAGGCTAGACCCATAAAGGATCTGACTTCCGTCACATTCTTTGGCGCTGGCAATTCTCTGATGGCCTCAATATTCTCAGGATCTACAACTATCCCATCCTTCGAGATAATATGCCCCAAGTAATGGATCTGTTCCTGATAAAATGAGCATTTTCTCAACTTGGAATACAACTGGTGCTCTCTTAGCACTTGCAACACCATCCTCAGGTGTTGTTCATGCTCTTCCTATGACTTGGAATACACCAGAATGCCATCCAGGAAGACTATGACAAACTTGTCTAGATAGTCCTTGAATACACCATTCATTAAGCACATAAAAACAATAGGTGTGTTCGACAGCCCAAACGACACCAATGTGAACTCGTAATGACCATACCTTGTTCTAAAGGCGGTCTTGCCAATGTCTTAATCCTTTATTCTTACCTGGTGATATTCTGATCTGAGATCTATCTTTGAAAATATCTTTGCATCCTTCAATTGATCAAAGAGGTCATCAATCCTCGACAGAGGATACTTGTTCTTAACAGTTACTTTGTTTAAATGTCTGAAATCAATACATAGACTCAATGTTCCATCCTTCACGAACAGGACCGGGGCACCCCAAGGTGACATACTTGGGCGTCTATACCCCTTCTTCAGAATCTCTTCAAGCTGCAATTGCAACTCTTTCAGCTCTGGCGTACTCATTCTATAAGGATCTTTCAACACCGGAGTTGCTCCAGGAATTAAGTTTACAGAGAAGTCAATATCTCTCTTCGAAGGTAGTCCGGGTACCTCCTAAAATACATCTTCAAACTCCTTAAGTACCGCATGGTCTCCAATCTTTGAGACCTCATCCTTAGATGCTTCCTCCATATGAGCTGCAAATAATTGACATCCTTTCCTGTAGCACTTCTTTAGCCACATTGCTGAGATTTCTCTAACAACAACTGCTCTAGGAATTCCTTGGACTGTTCTCCAACTCTCTTCCTCATCTAGGCAAGTGAATGTCTTATTACGACAGTCCAAGATGGCATGGTGTTGGTCCAACCAGTCCATCCCAATAAGAAAGTCATAAGAATCTAAAGGTAGAATGTTCAATTCAGCCTTTGAGCTCAGTCCATTCATGTCCACAGGAAAAGACTTATCCAACTCAGTGACTTTCCTCTTGGTTCCTGTAGCCAACTGCACTAACCAAGACTTTTCATGTTTGCTTCTCGACAATTGAAAATTTTCCACCACTATAGGATCTATATAACTACGGTTAGCCCCTAAATCAATTAAAATAGTAAATGCTTGGTTGTTAATCATACCTTCCACTTCAATCATGTGTGACTAATATTCCACTTGCTTGTTGTCTAGGGCTCCATAGATCCTTGGCATTCTACTGCCCATGTCCTCCAGTGTTTCCGCCTACTGTACATTATGGACAACTCTCACTTTGCCATTTTTGTGGGGACAATATCTGTACTTATGGTTTCCTTGACAGTCCCAACACTGAATGGGTGTCTATATTGGCCTTTGTTCACCCACTTCAGCCTTTCTGGGCTCTCTAAAATATGGTTGTCCCATAGGACTGTTTTTGAAAAAGGGAGGCTTTTTTCCCTTCTGCCTCATCTCTTTCTTAAACTTCCTCTGGTCATCCCAAGCCTTTCAAAAGGTAGGATTTTCTCTCTGCTGCTCATATAAGCATATTCCCCTCCTTATCGTTTCTTCCATGGTCTTAGGGTCATCATATTGAATCTTGTCACCAATAGAAGGTGGCAATCCACTTATATACCTTTGAATATTGACAGTCTCTTCCTTGATGAATAGAACATACTTCAGCAGTTCCAAAAATCTTCGTTCGTATTCATCAATGGTCATGCTACCCATCTTGAGTTCAAGTAACTCTTCCATCTTTCTGTCATAATATCTCTCAGTCAAATACTTCTTCTCGAAATACCTCTTGAGTTCCTTCCACGTGATATCTTTCTCTCTAATGTGTTTCACCTGCACAAGTTGATCCCACCACATGGATGTTTTTCCCTTCAGTTGATACATCACAATTATTCCTTCTACATGAGAGGAATAATTCTGCAGTTGGAAGTACTTCCTCATGCCTAGAATCCATGCTCGACATCTTCCTCCTTCTGGTGTTCTCCATCAAATTGTTAATATTATGGTAGCTGCGGGAGGTATTTACCTCCATGTGTGAACCTAACGAGAATAGAAGACTCCAGGAAGCAAGAGAAACCCTAATGAGTTGGCTATTAACCCTAGAAGCCTTGTCGGCTCAAGAAGATAATTTATATTAGGCTATTAGCCTCCAAGAGAAGAAGTCAGCCATAAATTATAATAATATATTGAACAGACACTTATCCAGAAGGAGAAGTCGTCCCCAACAAAACTGGTTGAACCACTATAAATATAGGGTGCTAGTTCTCATTTGTTACATCTCAGAATTGCAGTTCTGCACTTTGGTGCGCACTGCAGTTGCAGTCTTGTGTGCAGGTTTGGAGGAAGAGCTGGTGCAGCTGCAGCAACAACAAGATCTCAGTTTTGGCTTGAATATCTCTTGGCTTGGGTTTGGACTATCTGATCAGATTTTTGTGATGCGCTATCCTTGGGGATTGATGCGCTACTCTTTGTTTGGCTATCTAGCCTAGGGTTTGCTTCCGGAGGAATTCTCAGTCAAGGTTAAGGTGCTCGGAAGGAGGCTTCGGCCTATGGTTGGGTGATGAAGGTATTGTCAATGGTAAAACAAGCACGCCATCTTCTATATTCTAACAGGTTATGGGCCCACAACCCTTCAGTCAGCCTAAAACGCTGGAAGGAAACATAACCGCTAGATATTGAGCTCGTTGAGGAACTATCGCTAGGGTTACTAGCAGGAGCAGCTTCCAAAAGCACTGCAGCTAGGGTTACCAGCAGAAGCAGTTGCAGAAACCCTAAACCTCTTATTGAGGCACCTTAGGTGACGAGATTGACCTAATCTCTGGATAGATCAGTGTGCCCTAGACCAACGCATCTCTTGGTACTCTTAGAAGGCAAGACGTGAAGTTTGGATTTTCGGTCAAATCTAGGGTTTGACCAAGTCAAGCAAGTCATGATGAACTCTAGGAAGTCTGAGAACAAGCTAGATGGAGCCTCTAACTTCAGAGCATGGAAGACAAGGATTGACCTCATCCTCGCTAAGAATAAAGTGCTGGATATTGTGAAAGGAAAGATCGTGAAGCTAGAGTTTAAAGAAGGAGAAGAGAAGGAACCACAGAACATTACAGCTATGGAGAAGTTCAAATACGTTGACATCAATGCCATGAGTATCATAGTGGATTCTATAAAAGACCACTTGATACCCTACATCTCCCATCTTGACTCATCGAAGAAGATGTACGATGTCCTAACAAATCTCTTCTCAGTCAGAAACATTGGACAAGTTATGAGTCTGAAGAATGAGCTCCGTGACATGAATATGAATGATGACGAAAACATAACATCCTACTTTGTAAGGATCTCCCAGCTAAGAGATCAACTATAAGCTATTGAAGAGATCACTTCAGAAAAGGAATTGGTGAACATAGTACTCAATGGTCTTCCCAAGACATGGGATGCATTTGCCGCAAGCATGAACACAAGGAAGGAGTACCCGACATTTGAAGAACTTTGGACTTGTTGTGCTCAAGAAGAATCAAGGATCAATACAAAATATAAAACTCAAAAGAATCACGATGATCAAGCCTTCACAACAATATTCAAGAACTTCAGGGACAAAAGAAAGTTCAATTCAAGAAAGAAGCCAAAACAACGAAAAGATATTTCAGAAATACAGTGCTTCAACTGTCAGAAGTACGGTCACTACAGGAATTAGTGTCTCGAGCTAAAGAAAAGGAAGGAGAAACATGAAGCATCGATTGTCGAAGAAAAGGAACCTGCAAAGAAGACTAAGGAGGATGGAAGAGACTTCTTCTACTCAAAGGTAACAACACTCTTCTTATTTTCTTGTACATATCTTGCTTGCATCGTCTCTATACATATCTTGTATATATATCTCTTGGAAGATAATGTGTTCCAAGAAGAACTATACCTATGAAAGAACAACAAGACAAGGATGAATATCATTAGATGATACATATGAAAGGATGAAATACAAATCATGTGGAAGACATTACAAAAATCAATCTTGAAGAGACTTGGAAAAAGCAAAGACAGAAAGAAGTCAACAATCGAAAGGAAACTGGAAAAAGACTCATGACATTCTATAGAAGACA
>ML797744.1:588165-608560 GCA_009831015.1 Picea engelmannii
TAGCTTGTAGTTTGATTCTCCTATTCCCTTGATGGGATATTGATAATCATCTCCAAGAGTTACTTTATGAGAAAACTTCTTTTCTGAAATACAAGAGAGAGTATTTTTCTTACCCGTCATATGTTTTGAAGCACCGCTATCAATGAGCCATGTGTCCTCTCTAGGTGATACGGATCCTGAGAGAGCTGAGATCAAGACATGGTCCTTAATCATCTTCATAGGTGGTTCTTCATCTTCGGCAATATGAGCATGTTGCCTTTTGTGCTTCCTCTTGTATTCTTCTCTTCTGACTAGACAATTATTCTCCTTATGTCCCATCTTATCACAATGATAGCATTGTATAGATGAGAGATCTCGTCCCTTGCGTTGTCCTTTCTTCTGAAAATTTCTTGAATGAGATTCTTGGTTGTTGAACTTGTTTGATGGTTGTAGTTCTCTATGAGATTCCCTTTTGAAGTAGGGTTTCTTCCTTCCTCCTTTTGTATGAGTAGCTAGGGTTTGATCATCGTCCCTTGCTAGTAGTGCTTCACGGTTGGCTATCCTTGTCTCTTCTTGGGTACATTCTTCCCATAGGCTTTCAAATTGTAGTTTCTCCTTTCTGCCACATACTGACTGGATGAAAGCATCCCAAGGTATTGCGAGACCATTTAGGGATGTTATTACAAATTCATCTTTGTTGATGGTGTCTCCAATCGCTTTCAACTGTTCTTTTATTTCTGAGATTCGGGAGAAATATTCTTGAATCATTTCTCCTTTCTACATCTTGGTATTCTTCAACTGAGTTCTTAGATTCATCTTTAGATTGATGTTCTTTCCTTCATATAGTTTTCTTAGAGCATCAAACATCTCCTTCGGGGTTTTCTTTGACGATACATACGGGATCAGGTGGTGTTTGATTGAATCTTCAATGATTCTCTGAGCCCTGATTGAGTCCTTCTGATGCTTCTCTTTTTCTACGGCATCTTCAGGTTCCTCCACTTCTTCTTTGATAAATCTTGATAGGTCATTCTCTGCAAGGATCAAACCGATCCTATACTTCTAGGCACGAAAGTTGTCTATGCCTTCTAGTTTCTCAACAAGCTTTGTGCTTGCAGACATCTTGTACTTTCGGCAACAAAAATAACCAAAAATTGAAAATGCTCAAAATCAAATTTTGACTTTACCAGGAGGTGCGCTTGGCTGAGGCGAGTAGCCTGGTGTCCTCAAATCTAAGAAAATCCAAATTTTACCCCGTCAAATCTGATCTACAGATTTCTGGACTGGTGCTTTCGGTACTTCTGGTACTCTGGTACTTCTGGTACTTCTGGTACTGGTTTTATGGTACTTCTGGTACTTTTGTGAAACTAGGGTTTCACTTTCCGGGAGATCCAGCCACTGAAAAGGTGCGCTCTAGGTTCCAAATTGATCCTTGGGGGAGGGTGCAGCTTTCTAGGAGGTCAGGGAGCTAAAAAGAGATACTTTTTCAAAACCTTAATTTGCAGGTGCTGCAACAGTGACATTTTTCTCTTGCAAATAGTGTTTCCTTCAGGTTGGCTCTGATACCATGTTAATGTTTATGCCATTATTATAGTTCTTTGCATTTCAATAGATAAGAGCATAATAAGAACAAGATCACTAAGAAATACACATTCACAAGAGACACAACATTTATCCTGGGAAACCCTCTAGGGGAAGAAAACGCAGCAAAACTTCCTTATCATAAATAGCTTAAACAATTTTCAAGAGATAACTCAAACCAATACAGAAAGTCCTCCCCAAGATATGTGCCACTCTTCTCCTCCTCTCTCTGGTAATTGCAGCTTTCCTCATAAGAGAAATGAGCAAGTGAGTTGTGTGTTTGAAGTGAGGCACTAGCCTCTTATTTATACAAGACTGGCACGTGTGAAAGGTCACAACTGGCAGGGCTGACCTCTCACTTTGGGTGGGTAAACCCACCTTTAATTAATTTTGGGTCTTCCATAATAACTTTTGGGGCCGACTTCTTATTCTGCCCTTTATAATTGTCCAATGACCAATCCGCAAAAGGGGATTTGGTCCTTATACAATTACCGACATGATTAATCCACAATGGGGATTAATCCAATAAAAATAATAATAATAATGACATGATTAATCCGAAATGGGGATTTAATCCAATAATAATAAGAATGCTCTTCACAGTTACATTATTTCAACATTGATCTCATTGAGGAACTACCGCTAGGGTTACTAGCAAGAGCAGCTTCCAAAGAACTACAGCTAGGGTCACTAGCAGTAGCAGTTGCAGAAACTCTAATTCTCAAATCCGACACCTTGTGATGGAGCATCTCACTCAAGGAGAAGATATCTAGATGCGCCCTAACTTAGCACACCTATTGACTTTCTTAGAAGATAGAAATGATGAAGTTGAAGTTTTGGATCAAGGCATGACCAGTTACTAGACAATCGAAGACATGTGTGAAACAATCAGTCTCTTACACTACTCAATACTTACCGGGATAATTGAGGATGATATGTGGATAATCGACAGTGGAACTTCCAGGCACATGACAGGAGATCAAGCTAGACTCTCAAATCTGAATGAGAGAAAGACATCGTACAAAGTGGAGCTTGGAGACAAAAGCACCTACCCCGTCGAAGGATTTGGACAAGCCTCCGTCAAATTGGAATTAGGTAATCATGTTCACTTAAGCAATGTTTTATATGTACCTGGTTTAGAAAAGAATCGTGTATCAATATCATGTTTAGAAGACAAAGGAAACAGAATAGCCTTCATAGATGAAAAAGTGCTATCATGGCATAAAGATTCCAGCATAGAAGATGCTAGGGTTATTGGAAGACATTAAGGAAATCTGTATAGACTACTAGAACGAAATGAAGAAGCCCTTGTACATGATGAAGTCAATCCTAATGAGATTTGGCATAGAAGGTACGCTCATATCAATTATCAAGCATTACCTTTCCTCAAAAAGATGGTTAAAGGGATACCAGAATTGAAGTCTACACACGAAGGAATTTGCAAGGGATGTGCCCTTGGGAAGAATATTAAGAAACCATTCCCAAGCAGCAACAACGGATCTAAGGAAACCCTAGATCTAATACACTCAGATGTTTGCGGTCCAATGCCAGTCAAATATTTAGGAGGATCTCTCTACTACGTAACCTTCATAGAAGACTATTCAAGAAAGACGTGGCTATACCTATTGAAGTCAAAAGATGAAGTATTCAGCAAGTTCCAAGAATTCAAGGCAGAAATAGAAAACCTTACAAACAAGAAGATCAAGAAATTAAGAACAGATAATGGAGCAGAATACACCTCGAAGGAGTTCATTGCATTCTACAAATCAGCATGGATTAGGAGGGAGCTTACTATTCCTCATAATCCTCAAAAAAACGGTGTAGCAGAAAGAAAGAACAGATCTATCGAAGAAACAGTAAAATCCCTATTGAACGATCAAGATCTATACATGTTTCTATGGGGAGAAGCAGCAATGATGGAAATATATGTACATAACAAAATCCCTCATCGCATATTGAAGGACATGACACCAGAAGAAGCATTCTCAGGTAAGAAACCTAACGTAGAAAACTTAAGAATATTTGGATGTCAAGTTTACTCTCATATTCCCAAAGATAAAAGAAATAAACTAGAACCCTCAGGAAAGAAGGGGATATTCGTGGGATATAGTGATTCATCCAAAGCCTATAGAATATATATTCTAGAACAACACAAGATAGAAGTAAGCAGAGATGTAACATTCAATGAAAGAATGGCCTTCAGAAAATCTATTGAAGAAACTATAGAAGAAGAAGAATTTGAAGAACCAAATGAAGAAAACACAGAAAGTGAAAATAATGAAAAGGATCAACCTGATCATCCTATGGAGCTAGGTGAGAACATTGATCTAGATAATATACCAAAGAATAAGAAATGACCAGATTGGCTTGAAGCCACTTTACAAGACGCAGAAAGAATCAAGGTTCCATAAGGAACATCTAGGAAGAGTAAAAGACTGAAAAGATTCTCAAGTTATGCATCATACATGACAAAGCTTCTAGATGAAGAACCTACTACATTTGAAGAAGCAATTAAAAAGGGACAATGGAAAGAAGACATGACGGAAGAACACCAGTCTATTATGAAAAATGAAGTATGGGAAATTGTACCCAGACCTAAAGAGAAATCAATTGTAACTTCAAAATGGGTATACAAGATCAAACATGCAGCAAACGGAAGCGTGGATAAATATAAGGCAAGATTCGTGGCCAGAGAGTTCTCCCAGAAGGAGGGAGAAGACTGTGACGAAACTTTTTCTCCCGTGGCAAGGTATACCTCCATCAGAGCTATCATATCTCTTGCCGCTTCCATGGGATGGACTCTACACTAGATGGATGTAAAGACAACTTTCCTCAATGGAGCCATTGAAGAAGAAGTGTACATTGAACAACCTCAAGGATTCGAGGTACATTCCAGAGACACTCACGTTTCCAGATTAAAGAAATCTCTATATGGACTCAAGCAAGCTCCAAGGGCTTGGTACGCCATAATGGACAGCTATCTAACAAGACTTGGTTTCTCCAAGAGTCATGCAGATCCAAACCTTTACTACAAATTCATGGACAACGCACCTATGATTCTACTATTATATGTTGATAATCTATTCATAACAGGTAAAGAATCTCTAATCATCCAGTGCAAGAAGGATTTAGCCTCTGAATTTGATATGAAAGATCTAGGTCTCATGCACTATTACTTGGGACTAGAAGTATGGCAGAAGCGTGGTGAAGTATTCCTTGGACAAGGAAAGTATGCAATAAAGATCCTTCAGAAGTTTGGAATGATGGACTGTAAATCCATGGACACTCCTATGAATGTAGATATAAGAAAAGTGAAAGTCCCAGATTCTGATCAAGTAGATCCATCTCTATATCAACAACTAATTGGATCATTAATGTATTTGGTAAATACTCGACCAGATATTTTCTTTGCTGTAAATACATTAAGTCAGTTCCAGGTGGAACCTAGACAAGAACATTGGATAGCTGCAAAGCATGTCCTAAGATACATTCATGGGAAAATAAACTATGGGTTGAGATATACCGCATCTAGTGATACCCAACTCCATGGATTCACAGACTCTGATTGGGTAGGAAGTGTAGAAGACAGAAAGAGTACTTCAGGTATGTGCTTTAGCTTGGGCTCCGCTATGATATCTTGGGGCAACAGGAAGCAGAAGTCCGTCGCATTCAGTACAACAGAAGCAGAGTATATGGCAGCTTGTGAAGCATGCAAAGAAGCAGTATGGCTAAGGAAGTTAATATATGATTTATTTGATCAGACTCTAGAATCGACCATAATATATTGTGATAATCAGAGTTGTATAAGATTATCCGAGCATCTAGTATTTCATGAAAGGTCAAAGCACATTGATATCAAGTACTACTTTATTCGAGATAAAGTCTAGGAAGGAGAGGTAAAGCTCGAGTATATCCCCACTGATGAGTAGACAACAGATATCCTGACAAAACCTCTATCTAGAATCAAGTTTGCATATTTCCGAGAGAAGATGGGGATCGTGGAAATAACTCCCTTAGCTGAAAGGGAAGACTCTCCAGGCTAGGAGAAGGTATGGAAAATATTCTTGAAAAACATTTATTTTTGTGATTTAAATGACTCCCCAGTTAGGAGGGAGCACTGAAAATATTATTTATATTTATAATTGAAAAATAGTCTAGATTGGACAGACTCTCTCCTGTTCGGAAAGTGGATTGAGATTTCTGACGGAAAGTGGCTTCCCATTGTAGTTAACATGGGAGGCAGACTGATTCTTGATGTATCATAGACAACGACTTCCCATTATGGGGAGTGGTATAGGACATTCATTCTTCTTGGCAGTCACTCTGAGTAGTGGTCAAGTAGAATGGTCTTCCTTGTCGGGCAGTCATTCTTTCGAAGTTCACAGTTGTGATCAATTTCGAATAATGGTCCGTTTTGGAGGTTGATGCAGGATAGACATTCCTCGAGGGTTATACATTCTCTCCATGTTTCACTTTGTTTAGTGTCGGAGGAATGGCCCAGGGGGGGGAATGGTATGGACAGTTATTCCTTGAGGGCAGACTCATTCTCTCCAGGTTACACTTTGTTTAGTGTCAGAAGAATGGACTAGGGTGGGGAATAGTCTAGGCTCATCAATCAGGGACAATCATTCCTTATGGAAAAATCATTCTCTCCAGGTTACACTTTGTTTAGTGTCAGAGGAATGGCCCAGGGTGAGGAATGGTCCAAGCATTTCTTAAGGCAGACTCATTCTCTCCAGGTTACACTTCGTTTAGTGTCGAAAGAATGGCCCAGGGTGAGAAATGGTCCAGGTTCAGAAATTAGAAATAATCCTTCTTCCTTGTTTGAGAAGATTGGGACAGATAGCCCATTATTGATATTCTATACTGAGGGTAGACATTCTTTCAGATCTCACAGACGTGAGTGAAATATTGGCCCAGATTATTCAGTTTTTATCATAACATTGTTTCTATGCAGGTTGCTATTAGACGTTTGTTATGAAGAATACATGACGGTAGATGTAAAATACTGTGGTGGATGTGCTCCACCATTCATGAGGCAGATATTCTTTCAGATCTCACAGATGTGAGTGAAAGATTGGCCCAGAGACTGCTTGTCTCCAGACAGTAGAGATATACTACTGATGATGGATTTGTTCCACTATTTGTGATTATGTTTTTACAGTTTTGAGTAGTTGCGTACTACCTGAATAGACACAGGTCTGTTCTATTAATTGACATTGTCCCAGTTGTCATAGGAGATTACCCAGTGGGATAATAATGACAGGTGCTCATAGTACTACCAGTTGAATGGTCTGTTGTGCTCAAGAACATACCTCCCTAGCTAGGAGGGAGTGTTAATATTATGGTAGCTTCGGGAGGTATGAGCCTCTATTGTGACCTATGACAAGACTAGAATCCTCTGGAAGGAAGCAAAGAATTGAAGGAAACCCTAGACAAGTTGTTGGCTGAACAAATACTTTTAATATGAATTTATTGGTACCCAGAAGGAGAAGTCGACCCCAGTTAATCTGCCCAGTTCACTATAAATACAGGGCGCTAGTTTCATTATTACACATCTCAGCAGTTGCAGTGAGAGCTAAATCTACGCAGGCAGTTGCATGCAGCAACAATTTGGTGCACAAGTTTTCTGGGAGAGATGGGAAAGTGGTGCGCTAGCTTCTCGGTGGGATCATTTGTTTAGCTTAGTTTCTATTCTCTTGCTTGGTGCATTAGCCTCTCTTGGCTATTGGATTGCTACCAGGATTCTCTTCTCAGTCAAGGTCAAGGTGCTCGGAGGGTGGCTTTGGCCAGTGGTTGGGTGATGAGGGTATCGTCAATGGTAAAACAAGCACAATCTTCTATATTCTAACAAAGTATTTCATAGCTCATAACTCATGTTTTTGAAGGCCAAATCGGGAAAGTGAGGGCTCGTTGGAAATATTAGAACTTAGATGATAATCTACAATAGTATTTGTTACCTAATTAAAATTACTAAATTCTCATATTTTAATTTATTTATACAACTGTCAATATTTTGTTTTTTTTCCCATATATAAATGAATTTATATATATTTTTCATTATTTTCGCTTTGATAAGAATGCGTGAGGAGGTGAAGAGTCCCAATGAAGAAATGGATGCTGATGAAATGAATATTTTAAGAGTAATGTATGTAAGTGCATGAAATAGAGTGGAAATGAGGGGTCCAAAAGAGGAACAACCTCGTGATTAGTGATTGAAAAATATTATAAATGCAATTTCACCCATACTACGAAAGGGGGTTTGATAACCTCGAATTGGTTCTTGTATAAATATTTATCAATCTTGAGGAGAGATTGCAAGGATATTTTCTTATACTTGTATCTTATTCACATGAACTATCAAATATAATGACAAGCTAATCCACGTCATGTTCTCTCAGTAGTCCACAATTGTTTGGTTGTTTTCTACAGATGTTCACAATTTGTAACTATTCTCAATTTCTCTTTGTAGGGAATAATTTCGAATGGATTCTAAACTCAAATTTAGCAACATTTTCATTTTCATCTATATGCATATGGGTATGCTAGTATGGTTTCTTATTGTGAAATATGACCTACTTTTGTTTCCATAAGTATAATCATATTCTTGCAATTGATCACCATTACTATTAGAATAGGACTACATTTGAATAATAGAATAGGATTGTATTTAGGATTTAGTCTAATTTAAATTAACAAGTTTATTTTCAGAGAGAAATCCATTTAGTTAGCATAAATGAGGCCCACCCACATACTGATGGAGATTGTTATATTAAATGAGAGTAGGTGTGATTGGGACTTACCATCGGCCAATTATGCCTCATGTTGGCATGGGGAATTGTTTCATGCATCAACAAAATTACATTAGGAGGGTCAGATGACAAGTTGATCCTGTAGAATCTTTCTTGTTAATTATTTCTAATTATTAATGGCTCCTTCCCAAATCCCTATATGGAGATGTGTTTTTGGTTTTTTACCTCATACCACTCCTAAAAAAATAGGTAATCTCTTATTGAAAGTTAAATTTGATGATGAGGGTAAAACATCTGCATGTGAACATATCACTCAATTATGTTTAAATTACTTTTCTCACAATGTTACTCATGAAGGTTTCATATGCAGGTTGTTCACTCCTACTTTTGAAGGTTGGTTTAAAAGATGGTGTGAGACTTCCAACTACCTCTATTCACACATGGGAACAATTTATGCATGAATTTTTGTATTCTTTTGAGGATTATGACAATGATGAGTTATGTGAAGAAATGTTAGAGATTAGGAAAGAAAAAGATGAATCTCTAGAAAACATTTTTTAAGGATTATGCATATTTGGATGATGCGTCCTCTATCAGTAAATGGATTTTACATTTATTTTTTCTTTCTAATGAACAAAATAAGCTAGTGAGTGAAGAATCGTAATTATGCCTTGATGTTAGTTATCATGTTGATTTGGATTCACATGAACATGTTGAGGATATCAATGATTTGGTTGAACAATGTATGTTGGGATATCTCTTCACCATGAGAGATATATATCAGAGAGAGGATGTTTCTTTGGAAAAACCGTATGTATCCTCCCACCATTCCATTCCCCTGGTCTTTCCTAGTGATGAAAAAGAAACCTCTTGTGTAGTAAAACTAAGTTCATATTTTTATGTAGTTGATGCAGAGGAAGGTATTATTGATGATAGTGAGAAAATTTAGGTTACATCGATGGTTATGACAAGTTCTCATTTTCCTTTTTTATCATTGACATCAAAGGAGATGAAGGAGGAAACTATGGATAAAGATGAAGAAAGTTGTCATGTGCCTAAACAGATGACAGTGAACTCAGGAATGGATCAAATTGAGTCTAACTTATGTGTTCATGATTGTGGTGTGGAACACTCTTCTTGTAATATACAGTGTGTATATTACAATGCCATTAATTATTAATTAAATCATTAATGTAATAATTATTGCTTTTAATGTAAAGTCACATCTTTTCAAAAAAAAAAAGGCGTGACTCTACTCATGTACATGTATTTATACACATTGTTGTACATTGGAATAGGCAATGAATAATGTAACATCTCGTTCTACTGAGCACACTTTTATTGATGTATTATTTGAGGCCACTTGTGTGCAAGTGATTCGATTATGCTACATTGTGATTTCGTTTCGATTATGGATTATGCATGAGGATGATGGTGTATTTTGAATTATTGTTATTTTGATGTATATGTATTGGTAGATGCTATTGACGAGTTTTCGTGAGTGTGCAGGACACATGACATGTCATGGATGTTGATGGAATCAATGGACTTCCTTGGATTCTGGATTGAGTCAGGGAGTGGATTGTATTTGTTTGAGTATTTTTTGTTACATTCATGTGATATATGATTTATTTTAGTATGATTTATTTATATGGATTATTGATAGTTTTTTTGGTCAGTGGATGTAGGCTTGAGGATGCTTGATAATCCAACTCACATAAGGAGTAAATGGGTCATGCACATGAACCAAAAATTTCAGAGAGAGGTGTGGCAACGTCCCTGTCACAACCTACTAGCACTCCCGTTGTGGTCTGAACTGTAGGTTAACGATTACCTAGTTCAAGAGGTCCACAATGTCATGAGGGAGGACTGAGACAATCGTTCATGAAGATTTCTAAGGGGCGTGAAATAAGATGGAGTCCTTATTCCCTAGAATCCCTTAGTCTCTCAAAAGGTCAACCGAATGGAGTGTTGACTCCAAGGGTCGAACAAACTTCCAAAACCAGTCTAAGGCGAGTGGTAGTCGTAGAGAATAGAGGTGTAGCTTGAAGCGCACGTCGTGTAAATAAAACCTTGAATCAATAAATCTAGGTGGCCTAGAAAACATTGAAATGATTAGACCTTGTTAGAATAAAATATTTAATTAAAATAGTAAATTACAAACCTAGAAGCCTAACAAGAGTTTAAGCCTAAGTCTAACACTAAGTCTAAGTCTAAGTTTAATTAAGGGACTAATTAAAACTATTAAATGAATTAAAAGAATTGAGATAAATCAAATTCTAGGAAAAAGTGAGTAAAATCTAAAGATTGGATAAAATGCACATGTGTGCATGAAATTAATAAATTGTTTTTTTTTTAAATAAAAAGACACAATAATATGAGAGAATAGGAGTACACTTGGAATAGAATATTGATTCAACCTACTGTTGATATTATGGTAGCTACGGGAGGTATTTACCTCCACGTGTAAACCTGACGAGGATAGAATACTCCGAGAAGCAAGAAGAAACCCTAATGAGTTGGCTAATAACCTTAGAAGACTTGTCGGCTCAAGAAGATAATTTATATTAGGTTATTAGCCTCCAAGAGAAGAAGTCGGCTAGAAATAATAATATATACTAAACAAACATATACCCAGAATGATAAGTCAGCCCAGGCAGTTAGCCAGAATTAATATAAATACAGGAGGCCAGTTCTCATTCTGGCAGGCAGTCTCAGAATTGCAGAGCAACACTTGTGCGCACTGCAGTTGCCCAATTTTTGTGCAGGTTTGGAGGAGAGCTTCCATTGCAGTTGTTGCAGCTAGCAGTTATGCTTGGACTATCTCTTGGCTAGGGTTTGGCTATTTGATCAGCTCTTGTTGATGCGCTATCCTTGGGGAAAGGTGTGCTGCCCTTTGTTTGACTATCTAGCCTAGGGTTTGCTTCCGGAGGGATTCTCTATCAAGGTTAAGGTGCTTGGAAGGTGGCTTCGGCCTATGGTTGGGTGACAAGGGTATTGTCAATGGTAAAACAAGCACATCCATTATATTCTAACAGGTTATGGGCCCACACCTCCTTCATTTATTCTAACCGCTGGAAGGAAACATAGCCAGAAGGATATTAAGCTCATTGAAGAACTGTCTCTAGGGTTTCTAGCAGGAGGAGTCACCAAATCACTGCCACTAGGGTTACTAGCAGGTGTAGTTGCAGAAACCCTAATCCTCTCGTTGAGGTACCTTAAGTGAAGGAATTGACCTAATCTCCAAACAGATCAGTGCACCCTAGCCTAGTGCATCTCCTGGTAATCTCAGCAAGCCAAGAGGTCAAGTTTGAGTTTGTGGTCAAATCTAGGGTTTGACCAAGTCAAAGTAGCCATGACTTATTCTATAAATTTAGAGAACGAGTTAGATGGAGCCTCTAACTTCAGAGTGTGGAAGACAAGGATTGACCTCATCCTTGCCAAGAATAAAGTGTTGGATATCGTGAAAGGAAAGATCACGGAACTAGAGTTTGAAGAAGGAAAAGAGAATGAACTACAAAACGTTGCAGTTATGGAGAAGTTCAAAGACGGTGACATCAATGCCATGAGTATCATAGTGGAATCCATAAAATACCACTTGATACCCTACATCTCCCAACTTGACTCATCAAAGAAGATGTATGATGCCCTAACAAACCTCTTCTCAGTCATAAACATTGGACAAATAATGATTCTGAAGAATGAGCTCCATGACATGAAGATGAATGATGATGACAACATAACATCATACTTTGTGAGAATCTCTCAGTTAAGAGATCAACTACAATCTATTGAAGAAATCGTTTCAGAGAAGGAATTGGTAAACATAGTACTCAATGGTATTCCCAAGACGTGGGATGCATTTGCCACAATCATGAACACAAGGAAGGAGTATCTGACATTTGAAGAACTTTGGACTTGCTGTGCTAAAGAAGAATCAAGGATCAGTGCAAAAGAGAAACCCCAAAAGAAGTATGATGATCAAACCTTCACAGTAAGATTCAAGAATTTTAGGAACAAAAGGAAGTTTGGTTCAAGGAGGAAGCCAAATCAAGAGAAATACATTTCAGAAGTACAATGCTTCAACTGTCGAAAGTATGGCTACTACAAGAATCATTGTCCTGAGCTAAAGAAAAGGAAGGGGAAACACAAAGCATCAGTTGTAGAAGAAAATGAACCTACAAAGAAGACTAAGTAGGATGAAAGACACTTCTTCTTCTGAAGGTAACAATACTCTTCTTAGTTCTTGTACATATCTTGTTTGCATCGTCTATGTACATATCTTGTATATCTATCTCTTGGAAGATAATGTGTTCCAAGAAGAACTATATCGATGGAAGAAAAACAAGATAAGGATTGATATCATTGGATAATACATGAAATAATGAAATACATCAAGCAAATCATGTGGAAACTATTGCAAGATAAGCCGAATAAATAATGAAGAGACTTAGAAGAAGCAAAGACAGAAAGAAGTCAGCAATCAAGAGGAAATTGGAGAAAGACTTATGACATTTTATAGAAGACAACAAGACAGAAGCATGGACTCTGTTAGACAGAGAGAGCCAATTATATATTGCAGAAGACAATAAGGATGCAGACATAAGCGTGGACTCTGTTAGACGGAGGGAACCGATTATATGCACTCATACATGAAGCAAGGATTAGGAGGGAGCTAATCCTATGATCCATTGAAGATGATGAAGTATATATCCATGGTAGTAACCATGAAAGACAGTACGTGCTCAGTTCAACCTCAAAAGAAGTCTTCTTCGAAGACAAGCCTTAAAGTATCCCTAGTTATCCATCTAGATCCATGATCCTATGATAAAAGAAAGAAGTGGAATCTTTAGGGCATGGAATCTATAAGAAACTCCATGAACCCAAAAGCTAAAGAAAAACATGAGGATGAACATGAAGATTCCAAGAAAGAAGAGAAACCTGAACAACCAGTCATTAATCACAAAATTACCAGCCTAATATGAAATCAATCAAACAGAATTGAAAGTTGTGATGAAGAACAGTGTACAAAAGACTTATAAACGAAAGCATTGCAAGATTCAGAACTAGAGGTTCTCCCAGACGGAGGGAGAAGACTATGATGATTGCTCGTTCCAGTAAACCAGACATACCTCTACACGAGTCATTATATCATCCATGGGTTGGAGTGCTACATCAAGATGAATGCAAAGACTGTTCTCCAGAGCAATTGAACAAAGAGCATATGAAGAGAAACCTCAAGATTTTGAGGCATACCAGAAAGAGACTCTTGTATATAGATGGAAGAAGATAACTTGGTGAAGAACCTCCAATGCACAACATAAGCATGGTGAAGATTCTCTATAACAGAGATATTGTATCAAGATGATTACTCAGTAGAGCAGATCTCATGATGACAGAAGAAGTGTCACATGTATATGTTCCAGTGTTCCGACAATGATATACTTTATTGATCAGAGCTACATGAAGCCTTCAAAGAAAAACCAGTGCTCCAGAATGAAGTACATTTGAAATCAAGCATTACATTATTCGTGATGAAGTTCAGAAAGGAGAAAGAGGTTCTCCAATACATATCTCCACAGATGAGCAGATAAACAAACATCTTGATTCTTGGTAAAGCTTCTATCCAAGATGAAAGAGTTTGCGTACTCAAGCTGGAGCTCGAGGAGACGACTTCCTTATTGAAAAAGGAAGAGATGACTCCCAGGTTGGGAGGGAGCACTAATATGTATTGATTTATGGACAATCATTTTTCAGTTCGAAAAATGGTCCAGGATGAGCAACTTCCTTTCTAGTTTGGAAAGTGGATTGAGATTTCTAACGGACAGTGATTTCCCATTGTGGTTAACATGGGAAATGGTCCAGATTGTTGATGTATCATAGACAACAACTTCCCATTGTGGTTAACGTGGGGAGTGGTCTAGGGAAGTCTCTCTTCTTGAGAGTTACTCAAGAAGACTGGCCTGCCTCGTCGGACAATGATTTATCATTGTGGTTAACATGAGGAATGGTATGTTTTGGAGGTTGATACAGGACAATATTTTCCTCTTGTGGTTAACAGAGGAAATGGTCCAGACAATCATTCCTTAGGGTTTATACATTCTCTCCAGGGTGCACTTTGATTAGTGTAGGAGGAATGGCCTAGGGTGGGGAATGGTCCAGGCTCAACAATCAGGGATAGACAGTCCTTAGGGTTTATACATTCTCTCCAAGGTGCACTTTGATTAGTGTAGGAATAATGGCCCAGGGTGGGGAATAGTCCAGGTTCAAAAATCAAGACAGTTATTCTTCCTTGCTTGAAAAGAATAGTCCAGACAAATCATCATTGATGTTTTACATTTTTGAGGGCAGATATTCTTTCAGATCTCACAGATGTGAGTGAAATATTGGCCCAGATGATTCAGCTTATATCATAACATTGTTTCTATGCAGGTTGATATCAGATGATTGTTATGAAGACTGCATGACAATAGATGTATACTACTGTGGTCGATGTGTTCCACTATTTGGGACTATACGTTACTGATCAAGTACTTGTGTGCTACTTGGTGTGGTAGTGTACAACTGGATTGTAGTTATGTACTACTATGGATAGACATAGTTGTGTTCTATTTTGTTTCAATTGCCTTGAAGACTATCAACAATATTGGAAATGATTATCAGTTAGATGGATAATCAAAGGACAAAGATTTCCCATATGAAAAATGGTTCAGTGCATTTACTCTTCTAGATTAGAAGAATGACTCTTGTATCACTCTATGGTGTGAGCATCATGTCTGATTACTCAGATAGAGTATGGTTTCGAGAGATGATGCAGCTAATGACACTGATGATGATGATGGTGCTCATGATCTAGTCATTATGTTGATGCTACCAGGTGAATGGTATGTTTTTGTGCTCAAGACCATTACCCGTAATACCTCCCTAGCTAGGAGGGAGTGTTGATATTATGGTAGCTGCGGGAGGTATTTACCTCCACGTGTAAACCTGGCGAGGATAGAATACTCTGGGAAGCAAGAAGAAACCCTAATGAGTTGGCTAATAACCCTAGAAGACTTGTCGGCTCAAGAAGATAATTTATATTAGGTTATTAGCCTCCAAGAGAAGAAGTCAGCCATAAATAATAATATATACTGAACATACAGATACCCAGAATGAGAAGTCGGCCCAGGCAGTTAGCCAGAATTAATATAAATACAGGAGGCTAGTTCTCATTCTGGCAGGCAGTCTCAGAATTGCAGAGCAACACTTGTGTGCACTACAATTGCCTAGTTTCTGTGCAGGTTTGGAGGAGAGTTGTCGTTGCAACTGCTGCAGCTAGCAGTTATGCTTGGACTATCTCTTGGCTAGGGTTTGGACTATCTGATTAGCTCTTATTGATGCGCTATCCTTGGGGAAAGGTGTGCTACCCTTTGTTTGGCTATCTAGCCTAGGGTTTTCTTCCAGAGTGATTCTCTGTCAAGGTTAAGGTGCTCGGAGAGTGGCTTCGGCCTATGGTTGGGTGATAAGGGTATTGTCAATGGTAAAATGAACACATCCATTATATTCTAACACCTACCACTATTCTAACTAGAAAAATTCTCATAATCCAACTCTAACTAAGATCTAGTTAGGAAACACTCATTAAATCAGAATTTGAGGAACAAAGGGACAACTAAGAGTGAAAATAGGAAAACATTGGGAAATGTGAGGGAAATTGGATATTTGAATAAAATAAAAATGGTAATTACTTGTGCAACTTGGGGAGAGTGTGACAAGTGTGTGGGTGAATAATCCTAATTAAATTAATTAAAAAAGATAATTAATTGTGCATGAGGACGTGTGTCATTGGGGGATTTTGTATAAAAAAAATGTGGTAGAAGGGAAATGGAGATCACTTATTCTTGGTAATGTTATGCCGCCAAAATTATTGTGGACCATGCTTGAAGAAAGAGTGGAAACTCTTCCTTGCGAGGAAAGCCTTGGAGTTATTTTTGTTGGTTTCTTGGGTGTGGCCTTATTGTGGCTCGAGGGGCTAAGGGGGAAGAAGAGTACCCCTAGCATTAGCTGGGAGGTACTGGTGAAGTCTCTATGATTAGTAAGCGGGAGGAAGGAAGGAACGTGAATCATTGAAGGACATCTTTGTTATAACCCTAAATTGCACCACACATGCTTACCTAGCATCAGGCCAACTCATATCCCTTCCTTGCCAAAGCCATGCTAAATAAACTCTTAAAAATCCTCTTAAAACAAGTGACACGCACCCTAAACCACTACTGCATGTGTTGGAACGCTGCCAGGCCTACTACTGCACGCGTTGGAACGCTGGCAGGCCTACTACTGCATGCGTTGGAACGCTGGCTGGCCTACTACAGCCCACGTTTACCTAACAAAGCACAAAAACAAGAAAGTTGCCGACGGGACAAAAATCTATGGGTCAGTTAACTGGAACTCCCGGCCATGCATGGCCGAGAGTTCGTCCAATACCCTAGCTCCTTCTAGCCTATAAAAGAAGGGGTAGGGGTACTATTTGAAAGGAGGAAAAAGATAGCAAAGAAACTCTGCCCAATTGCCGAATCCATTTGTCCCAACCTATTAGCCTTTCCTCAAGCTTAAGGAGAATTAAAGAAAAGCAGTTGGAGGACAAAGAAGAGGAGGATCCCAGGATCAGGATCAAGGAACGGTGGCCGGTCTCAATATTGATTGTAAGTTGATTTATTTTGAAAATAATAAAGAATACTTTTCCCGTCCCAATGCATGAGTTATACATGTTTTATTTGATTTATTCTTAATCTCTAACCCTCAAGTAGAAAAAGAGCATGCATGCGTAGTGTTTTGTCTTGATTACAGGATTGTCTTTGGAAGGAGCAGCACAAGCAAACGGACAAAGCACAACGGAGGATCTACACCAAACATCAGTAAAAAGGTTAGTAGGTCCTTTCCATGGTTGTATGTGAAAAAGGGGGTTTGAGTTTTGGGGTGATAGGTTAAAAGTTCTTTCTTTAAGGTCATGATCTACATGCAAGTCTAACCCTAGCTTGCTAGTCTGTAGGGTATTATTTCCCCACAATAGAATTGGCGACTCCACTGGGGATTTACTCTTTAGGGTTTTTCTGGATTTAGTTGAAGGTTTTTTGGGTAGTTTAAAGGATTGTATTTTCTATTTCTTTGCATGTCTGTTTTCTGTTAGGTCAGAGCTAGCAGGGAACCTGGTTCTTTATACCAGTTTTTCCTTGAATGTTGCTTGACGATAATTATCGGGACACACAGAGGTACACGTGGCCTGCATAAGGCCTGCATGCTTGTAACCCACGCCCTAACCTTCTATAGCCCGCGTTTGAATGCTTACTGTAGAGGTTTCGGTAGTGTGTAGGAGTCAGAGAGCTTAAGAGGCAGTCCCCTCTTCCCTGTCAGGATTATACATTCTCAGGGGGATTTCTGGGTCTTGTCTGGGTCTTGTTGGTTCACTGTCTTGTCTCAGTTTGCGTTATTGCATTTGTTATTTTCTGCAATCATTTTTATTTTCTGTTAAAGAAGAAGCATCCAAGCCTTCAAGAGACCCTGGTTGTCAATACCAGAGGCCTCTTCCAGGTCTGAGATGCCTGTGTTTAGTTTTGTCTTGGAGTTTATACAAACCCGCAGCCTGTGCAAGTTCAGCCCGCAGGTACCTGCACGCGTGATGTCTCAGTGACAGTAGCGGGCTTGACTGGTTGCTTTTCAACCTGGGTGGGGCAGTCATCCCCTCCTGTGGTGAGAAGTTTTCCTCTCAGGGGTTTGAGTCTAGGGCTTCACAGTCAGTAGGTTAGGGCCTCTTACCCTTAGCCTAGTTTTTTCTTAGTTGATTGTTGATAAAAAGAAAAAAAAAAAAAAAGATTTTGTTTTATGGTTTTTAGACAAGCGTAAGAGTCAGCGCTTTCTTGATTGCCATTATGCGTCTTTGCTCTGGTTCTTTGCAATCTGCACTTTAAGCCAGAATTTTATTTTGTTTTCTTGGTTTTGTGCTTGTCGGCATTTTTCCTTTGTTGCTTCATTTAGCACTTAAATAAATAAAAAAAAAAATCTTTTTCATTTGCTTCTTTGTTTGAAGATTGTGTTGTTGCATCAATAGCTAGGAAGAAGTATTTTGTTCATAAGTTTTTGCAGTGCATTTAGAGCATAAGTAGCTCGCAGATTGAGCGAAATTCCTTTATGTTTGCTGCATGAAATCTTAGAAAAATTGAAAAGGAAAAAGAAATCTTTCTTGGTGAAAAGTTGTTGGTTTTTGCATTTTTTGTAAAAGTTTTTGTTTCCAAGCATTTCTTATTCATTTTGCTTTGAGTCTTTACACACCATCAGTTCCACCTTCATACCTTGTGACGTAAAAAACCCCATAAAAGCAACGCTAATTTAAAATCTATTAGACTCTTTTGTTTGTAGGGTTCATACACTAGCTCAGGACTAGGGCCTTGGAATAGGTTGGAGAGTAAATTCTCCAAGGCCACTCAAACCAAACATTGGAGTCTGTCATAGGGAGTGTATAAGTCCAGTTACGTGAAATTTATCCGGGACCCCCCTCTAACACAGGGGCTAAACACGATGTCACGTAAGGAAAGGTAGCGGAGATAACCCCTCCAAAGCTAGACCAAGCATAGTGGAGAACACATATCAAGGAGTTGTTAAGGGATTTCGTCGTTTGCATTTGCCACGAGGCTTCGTGGGTCTCGAATCCATTCGAGGTCCTCAGTTGTCTTCCGGACCATTTTCTCTCGATACCCTTGACAGGTTTCGGGCTTGATACCCTACTCATTGTGGTCTACCCGACTATCGACTGTACCCACCTGGTGATTCTTCGCGTGCTGGCAAACTAGTTGCCAATCTTTTTAGGGACATACACAGGTGACTGCGGGGGTATACCACGGTACCTAGGATAGACATCTAGCCATGCTTTGCAGAGTATACCCGGAGGGTGCTTTCGTTTTCGAGTTGCACTTGCACCGGTAAGTTGCTCTAGTGTTGGTTGTTGTAACTGTTCTTCCAACTAGTTTAGTGCTTTCTTGATTTATCTCTTAGGGGCTTCTTTTTTAGTGTGTGTTACTGTTTGATCATGTAGAATACCTTAGCATGTCGTGGATCTTCTCACACAGTGGAGGATTCAGGGCTCCGCTAGTCACGAAGGCTTCTGGGCCTGCCGTCGGTTATACTGGAGCCACCCCCGCCACCATTGAGGCGGAGGCTAGACCAACAAGGGTCTTTCAAAGCAACCGGATTCCAAACCATTGAGCCCGAACAACTCCCGGAGGAATCAATCGCCAACCTTGGCTCAGTTGAAACCTCAACCACTGATACTTGGCCGCAAGTTATTGTGCCAATTCAATTTTACGAACGCCTTTCAGTGCCTCACACAGCTATGGCAACAAACGCTGTTACTTCCTCTGGGAATTCTTCTATTCCCATCACCGTTGTCACTGTTGAAACAGATTTTGAATTTTTAATCTTAAAAATGGAAAATATTGTATCTTTGAGACTTTACATCAATATAAATTTTCGAAAAACAAAAATTTCATATTTAACAAAGTCATGATGCCTTTATTGTTCATTATTCGAACGAAGAATAATTAAAAATCCAAAAAATATAAGTTTTCTAATATCATGCGAAAGAATATTTTACAACGGGCATTGATTCAAAGTTAAGGTATATCAATCTACGTCGGGAAATCGGCATTCGGAGTTTTGAATGAACAAATGTTCAACACAAATTAAATAGCGAAACCCCGATCCCCGATATCCCGATATATTAATGCTTAAATAGAAACATCATTTACTTAAATCCGTTTTAAAATGGGTTTAAACTCTAAGATAATCTAATCGCAAAATCGAGATTCGCGATTTTGTAAAAACAAATAAACTTAACATCGTTTTCTTCGATTTCCCGAACCCCGATCGTAATTAATTCTTAAGTAAGTTTTGACAGTAATCTAATTACTATTAAGTATGATTAAGAATGACTAATCATATCGGGAAATCGCCATTCGCGATTCTGCGAATAGAATTTTTCACGTTATCAAATGTCCCGATCTCCCGATCCCCGATTTCCCGATTTCCGAACTCTTAATTAATGAAACTCCGAA
>ML797745.1:0-13041 GCA_009831015.1 Picea engelmannii
GAGACATTGAGTCCCAAAGTTGATGGGGATCATCAACTTGAAAGGGAAAAGGTCTACTCCTAGTTGAATTCATATATTTGTACTGATGTCATATAGTCTTGTGCAAGTGACAAAAATTTCAATTTGTATGAATTTGGTGAGTGGAAATTTAAGACTCACAAGGAGTAATGGTAAACCCAAGGGTTCATGAGAATGTTGAAAGGTAGAAATATTGTTAGGTTTGTAAAGTAGTTTTTTGAACCCATGAAGACACCATCAGTAAAAAGGTTGCAATTTATGAAAAGGTTTTAAAATCTCTTTCATCACCTAGGTATAAGCTATTGGTCAATTTTCTTCTATGTTCTAAATGATTTGGGAAATAATGGCTCTTAACACCTTGAATAATTGGAAACTCTTACGAACCTAAAGGGTCGTTATGACATTGACTCATATATTATTGTAAAAACATAATGTTATTTGATGCGTTGATAATTTAGGCATAGTGTATATAAGGGCTAGTTATCAACTCCTTCCTTGATAATAATAAGAGGAATATTACTAATATAATAGGAAGAGACTTGTGGATGTCACTTGCACAATTGTTGGAGCATACAAAAGGGACAATAATAATGAGGTCCAAAATTTTGGGTACATCATGAATATGTTCAATATACAAGGGGTAGACTAATACATACTTTCATTTCCAAGAATGAGCAATGAACAATGCAAGAACATGTTTAGCTAGATACGTACATCACAGAGGTTGGAATATTACCAAAAGTGAGGTAGGGTTAGCAACATGATCTCTTATGGAAAGGATGGAGGATAGATAAAAATATCAAGATGGGAGGTTGTGGTGTTATGGTAGTTCTAACAAAGGCAAGAGAAAGAAGTTGATGACACTGGCATGACATTGGAAAAAGGCGTGAGTTGACATAAACCAACTAAGAGTGAACAAGAGCGAGAGAGGAAACACACTCTAATATAGGTTTATCACAAGAATAAATGTAACATATGGCAACTTGGAGGTAAGGTGAGCGTAACAAATGGAATTCATTGTTCTAGGTTTTCTGTAGTCATTAAGGCACCAGACACTAGTCAAGGACATAGCATGAGTCCCATGTGACATATGATAATCTGGAGAGTGTGAGCATAATAGGCATCATAAACTAGTAATATAGAGTCATCAAAAGCACAAAAACAACACATGGTAGCCTATATTTAGTGAAAGAATGAGAGGTGGCATGCATCAATGGGGTATTTTATGCAAGCGTAGGAGGCGACATGCATCAACCTAAGTTCAATGCAAGCCTAGAGGTGAAAAATACCAATGGTACCAGTGGAGGAGAGAGGATCAAATGAATATATGATGTCACCATTGGGAGGGGATCCATAGTTGCAAGCTATGGAATGTGACCATTAAGAGGGAAATCTTTGAAAACTGAACAAAGAAGTGATAGTTGTTCCTAACTAGGAAGATGTTATCTCAAGTAGGGTCTTTCTTGAGATAATGACCTATAAGGGACCCATCGATATTATGACCAAAAATAAATAGAGAAAAAGGGGTGTAAGGAAGAAAAGATAAGGAGGAGAGACAATACTTTCCCCAAGCATTTGAAGAACTAGGAAAAGAGGAAGAGTATGTAGGAGAGCATGGAACTCTAGGAGAGGAAGAAGACAAGCAGAGAACTAGGTAATATTGGGTGCTATCAGGTAAGAAGTGGCTAGATTTGATAATGGGAAGTCTAAGCTAGCCAAAAAAAACTCCCAATAGGAACAATGGACACCTTATAAAGAATTTCATTGTTGTTCATATTATATGTTCAAGAGTAAATTAGAGTAATCAAGGTGAGATACATAACATTCAACAATATCTTGAAAAATCCCTATGACAAGGGTGACTCCACAATGTTTATTAATGAGAAGATGAGTTCCATCCTATTGTACAAAGCCCCAATGATAAGGAGAGGGGTGAGGAGTGATGGAAAATGTGATTATTTTGGTTACAATTGTCAAGGATTATAGTGGCAAGTTGGTCTTTGATCTAACAATTATGAGTAAAAAGGAGACTTAGAGAGGGGAATAAATTTCATTCGTCATTATGAGTAATGAGGGATATTTTTCAATAGAGTTTGTAATAGGGACTATTTTTTGGGGGGGAGAAGTGTCCAAATATTGGTGTACCCTAGGATCATCAAGGGATTTCTCATCTATGTACAAGAATTTGGATGTGAGTTATTATTATAAGAATAAACATTTTGTAGTAGTGTCCTTTGGAGCTTATAATACTTGCACTAACATGTGGGATGAGAGGAGGGGTCTAGATTATTGGGATTAGCTTCATCCATTGTTTAATAGGAACCAATATTTGGACTAGGGATAACAATAAGGTTAGGATTATGGAAATGATTGAAGTGAGGGATCTTTTCTAATTTATTTTCCACAATGAGGATATGGATAAAGACTTTGTATATGGGGGTTCTCTGAAATAGTTATACTTCTTTATAAAAAAACTATAAGTAAACCAAAATTATATTTAGAATATCTACAAGTAAACCAAAACACCACATGGAACTTGGCATATATATCAATATCTACATATTCATGAGGATTGTGAACTTTTACTAGTATAAATCCTACTTTTAAAAACACGTCAAAACCCTCATCTTTTCATTGTTCTTTTGCCAGATCCATTATCCCATACAACTTGATAAGAGTTGTCAATGAGATGCATTTCGATCACCAAGACCTTCATGAGTCATATAGGACAATTTTTTTATATGAGTATATAATTTATAATAAGAAAATAAGCATGCATTTAGTTATGTAAAATACTCTAGAAAAAAAATAAGTTGTCGCATACCTTAATGAGCT
Organism: Picea engelmannii; assembly: GCA_009831015.1. Classification (NCBI taxonomy): domain Eukaryota; kingdom Viridiplantae; phylum Streptophyta; class Pinopsida; order Pinales; family Pinaceae; genus Picea; species Picea engelmannii. Next base: position 2,854 of record ML797745.1, read on the forward strand.
TCTCTTTTTTTCGAGAATAGGTTATTCTCTACTAAACAAGGCCAACCACGTGAAGGTGGAAGCTCATATGGCCCCTCCCCCCCCTCACATCGCTCTCAATTTCCCATACCCAACAAATGATTTTCTCTATATAGAAAAAATATATACATTAATGCATAACTAGCATAGTCATCAAAACATATGAACATATAAACATTGATAAAGATCCAAAAACAGGTCATGAATTTACACATCTAATTTTTCTTTGATTTACGTTTTTTTACATTCATAAAACTGAAAATTGGGATATCATCATCATCCAAGGACATTGTATTTCATGTGCCATGTCCTTCTATTGTTTGTGTGCGCTCAGGTACCATACTTCTGGTATGTCGCTAAGAAGGGTTAGCTGGCATCTGTTCAAGGATGTGAACTGGAACAATGAAAATGATCATATCGATATGTTGAAATATAATTGAAATAACTAATTCATTGTTTTGATTAACATTACAGTATTTCTCTTTACCTGTCTCTGTAGCTGGGACAGTTGGTGCATTAATTTCCTGTCCACTTGGTTGCTCTCACATTTCATCCTCTTGAGCTACATGCTCTTCAATTTTGAGAATATAATATATAAGTATAAGTCAGAAAATAAATATCTACAATCACAGTAAATATTTCTAATTCTGAAACATACATACCAGAATGGGTACTCTGCTCTACACTATCACTAGACATGTGGACCCTTGTATGATGCGGTGTTTGCTAAATACCACTTGATTCACTACTGCGGTATCACTGTTTCTTGAAAACAAACATAAATACTTAGTTAAGGGTGATATAATAAAATATGAAAAGACTTTACAAGCATGCTACTGTGGTTTCCTTATTCATTTGATTTACCTGCGTGGCTGGGGAGATAGGAGTCTAGCCTAAGAATTTTTTATATTCAATGACACTTTTAAAACCATGCTTGTAACCAAGCTTCATATCCTCCTCGGTGGCAGTAGTGTCAAACATATTTAACTACAATGCATAACACCATTAAAAATACCACTAACAAAAACATATACTTTTTCGCTACTATTAAATAAATATTAACCACAGTTAATCATTTAAATCTTACTATTCGGGCTTTCAGTTTTCTGTAGCCACCCTGACCTAGTTCATGTTGGCCATGTTTTTCCACTCTGGTCTTTGTTGCTTTGGATGTGTCTGGTAGCCTACATATGGAATTTTTGAAAAAAAATAGATATCGGAATTGTTACTTAAAACAGGAAAGAAAAAAATAAATGCTCATATTTCACTGATAATATGACATGTGTTGTACCTTGCTTGACCAACTCATGGTTGTCATCCTTGTTTTTTAAACAAGTTCTCCTTTGCATCCTCTATTAACGCCTTCCACTCTTTCTTGGAAACCATGGGAGGGCGCTCGTGCTTTAGGTCTATTTGCAATTTATCCCTATACTGGGCCCTGGTGTATTTTAAATTCTCGTCGGCTAACTTTGTAACCACTTTCTTGTTGAATGTGTTGCCGAACAAGTTCACTATGTGATCTATCAAATCATCTTTCTTTTTCCTATCTTGGCCATTCCACCGTGTGCGAATGGTGGGGACAAACAACTCCAATGCTTTGTCATGTAAGTTTCTATAGAAAACATTGTTTCCTGCAGTAATGTGTTATCCATTAATCAATTAATAATCTCAACAAATGTCCATTTCAATTTCATTAAAAAAATGAATCAATTAATGGGGCAATTACTTGCAATCTTCTGAATCTTTATCGGAACACATTTGTCATCCAACAGAAAGGTGACATCTAGTGATCCAGTTGTTTTAATTCATTCTTCTCCATTCATAATAGTATCATGTGCACCTACACTATGTTCCTCTTCGGAGTCATCATGTGGAGTCCCAGGCTCCGGCTCATCATGCTCCGGCATGTCATGATGGTCAAAATCACCCCGCTCATCAATGGATTCAAGGGGAACCTCAGGAGGCTCAAAAAGCCTCACTTGCACTTTGCTATGTCGACTTTTTTTTTTGCATTGGACCCTCATTGCTACCTATAGCAGTTGCAAGATCTACAGGATCCCCACGCACGGGGTTTAAAAACTCCTACAAACATAAAACTTTTCTTTATCAGATCATATACAAAATATAAAACTAAAAAACGGATATGAAATTGTCATAGCTAATAAAAATATGTAAAGATGCCACTTACCCCATAATGAGTTATTGTAGTTTGTAGCTCTACAATTCTTGCCTTGTCCTCCTATGTCAGGGGTCTTTTGCTAATCAAACCTAGATATTCCATGTTAGTCTTCTTTAAGGCCTTTGTTACAGTTGTCATTGGGTTTGTCGAATAATATATTTTGTCCTCATCAATATCCTATGTGGGAGCCTGGACCGATGTTTACGCAATAAATCAATCAAAAAAAGTTATGAAATTCATCTCTAACATTAAAAAAAGAAATATTGCAGTAATATCATAAAAACAATAACAAAATTTTAGAAATTTAGTTGTTGTAGTCATAAGTTGTTACTGTATTTAACATTTACCTAGTGAGGCACTGCAGGTGCCTTTCCACGGTCACCCTGGAGAGATGTAATGGGTGAAACTCGGACACGTTCACCTTGGACAGAAGTTGACACAATAAATCAATCAACAAAAGTTATGAAATTTACCTGTAACATTTAAAAAATGAAATATTTGAGTAATATTAGAAAAAAAAATCATGAAATTTTAGAAATTTAGTTGTTGTAGTCATAAGTTGTTAGTGTATTTAACATTTACCTAGTGAGGCACTGTGGGTGTCTTTCCACAGTCACCCTTGAGATATGTAACAGGTGAAACTCGGACACGTTCAACCTGGACAAAAGTTGACATAATAAATCAATCAGCAAAACTTATGAAATTCACCTGTAACATTTAAAAAATGAAATATTGGAGTAATATCAGAAATTTAGTTGTTGTAGTCATAAGTTTTTATTGTATTTAACATTTACCTGGTGAGGCACTGCGAGTGCCTTTCCATGGTCACCCTGGAGAGATGTAACGGGTGAAACTCAGACATGTTCACCCTAGACAGAATTTGACACAATAAATCAATCAACAAAAGTTATGAAATTCACCTGTAACATTTAAAAAATGAAATATTGGAGTAATATCAGAAAAAAAACAACTAAATTTCAGAAATTTAGTTGTTGTAGTCATAAGTTGTTACTGTATTTAACATTTACTTGGTGAGGCACTGCGGGTGCGTTACCACAGTCACCCTGGAGAGATGTATCAGGTGATTTTCTACCACGGTCACCCTAGACAGATGTTGACACAATAAATCAATCAATAAAAGTTAGGAAATTCACCTGTAACATTAAGAAAATGAAATATTGCAGTAATAACAAAAAAAATAATAATGAAATTTCAGAAATTTAGTTGTTGTAGTCATAAGTTGTCACTGTATTTAACATTTACCTGGTGAGGCACTGCGGGTGCCTTGCCACGGTCACCCTAGAGAGATGTATCGGGTGATTTTCTACTATGGTCACCTTGGACAGATGTTGAAACAATAAATCAATCAATAAAAGTTAGGAAATTCACCTGTAACATTAAGAAAATGAAATATTGCAGTAATAACAGAAAAAAAAAATAATGAAATTTATGAAATTTAGTTGTTGTAGTCATATTTTTTTACTATATTTAACATTTACCTGCTGAGGCGAAGTGGGTGTCTTTCCACAGTCACCCTCTCCATCTATTCAATTTAAGTTGTAATCGATCAACAACTCTTCACCTGGAACTATTGTTTTTGTTGCACATACAAATATACGATTTTCTTTGCATGCCTTAAATATGCAATTCGGTTTCTTAGTTGTTTCCATTGGTTGTGTACTATTTATAAAGCCCGCAATGTTTCTAGTAGCTTTTGCCCTTCCATCAATATACATAGTTGCCCCTTTATTTTGATTGTTATCTAGTAGTTGTGATCTGAAATTTAACTTGATCTAAAATTCAAGATCTTTTAACCATTATTTGCATGTGGATTTTTAACTATTAACCATCTTTGTAATGCAAAATTAAAGAACATCCATCAAGTACATGAGCACATAAACATGTAAGAAAACCATCTATGAACAAGAATTGGTAACGGAGTTCATCAGACTTCCTGGCTACGTTTCCGAGTCCACTCCAACAGTGAGACCGCTCTTTAATTAATCTCAAATGCTTAAAATATTACAAAGAAAGGCTTACATAAGAGCTCCCAAAAAACCAACTTTTAGATCTGCGATTTTGGGCAGAAACAGACATCATAGGTGGTTGGAAAATGTCATTTTGCAACTTTTGACTGTAAACTCGAGTATGCTTGGCTCACTCAAATGGGCTCTGGAGGAACCTTTTTGTTCGCCTACTCTAATGAACAAACATAGAGCATATTCAGAATCCCCTCGAAATTCTTCAACGTTTGAGTATAAAGTCGACCTATTTCTAAGCAGGTCGCCTGGGACACCTTCTGGCATGAATTCCAATGCAGTCTCTTCCTGTCAGATCCATACAGTCTCAAAAAGCGTGCCAAATCCTCTTTTGGAGACACTTTTATGTTCGACTACTCTGATAAAGAAACATATAGCATATTCATAATCCTCTCAAAATTCTGCAACTTTTGAGTATAAAGTCAATCTATTTCTAAGCAGGTCACCTGGGAAACCTCTTGGCATGGATTCCAATGCAACCTCTTCCCACTCTCCCTTGCCTCATTTTGCGTGCCTGGTTAAATAAGCAGATCCGCTAACCAGTTTTCCAAATTTAGCGAACCTCCTCCAGATTTGGCAGTAACCGCCAAATTTGGCGAAAATCCACTAGATTTGGCTAAATCTGCCAAACTGTTGGGCTTCTAGAAGGTGACATGTGTCATGCTGGCATCAGCGTCCGTACTGCTGACGTCATCAGTGTGACCTATTCACTGTTTGACTTTTTATTGTTGTTTTTGAAAAACTTCAGAGTGTCATAACTTCTTCATACGAGCTCTATTTGAGAAAGTAAATATATGGTCGGAATCGGGAGAATGAACCGGACACAATGGAGTTGGTTTCATCCAATTATGAGAACTTTGATTTTTGAGCATTTTCTGAGCCTAGGGACCCTTCTGAGACTTCTGGGTCATTCCTAGATCCTCCTTTTCTACATTTGAATATTTTCAAGGGGTTTTGGATCCACCTAGATCACACCTGCCCACTAAGAAGCTTCTGGACCACAAAAAACATGAAATCATTCAGAAAATAAGTGAGGACATCTTTGTCTCACTTGTCCTGTATCACCTATCCATTCCTCTTGGAACTTGTACATCTGACTCAACAATACAACAATAAACACTACACTGACATTGTTAAGTACATTAATCACATTCTTAATCACATCTTCATTCAACATTGTCGGACCCAACCACATATTGTTGATGAGTAATAAGATGAATATAAACATTGAACATGTGAAAGAGATTGTACCCGAACCATGCTGACTTTTAACCATAGAAATACTATCAACCAAAACAAGTGCATTGTAGTGAAATGACACTTCCTTTTCATGCTTAAGATTATTTTCTTCCTTACATTGTATAGACATAAGTGTCAAATTCCGACTTGCATTAACAACCCTTTTTAATTGTTGTGTAGTGCCCAATGATTTGTCATTTTTGAATGAATGTGAATGCACTATGTACTCAATTCCTTCTTTAAACAAGTGATATTGATTATGTTCTCGATAGAAGATCGTTTTTCGATCATATAAGTACGGACTACCCAACACAATTCCACAGATATCTAGTGGGACCACATCAAATTCAACCTCATCTACAAACTTAGATGTAATTGCAAACTTTAGATCACATTGTTGTGTTACTTGTAATGTTTTATCTTTACATACCCAACATAATGGATAATTTTTCTTGTGTGGTTTCGTTGTTAATCTCAATTGCTTAACTACTTCTTCTAAAATAATATTAACTTGAGATCCACTATCTATGAGTGTGTCAACCTTTGTTTGTTTTGTAATCACTCTTATATGAAACAATGCATTTTGCTTTCTATCCTTAGAATTGTCATCATTTTTAGAAGTAGAAGCACATGAAGAACCAATGTTAGCATCATTATCAACAAAGATTTACCTTTCACAGCTACGATTGTTATCTTTGTTTCGTCCTCAGAATCTGATCCTAGGTCCTCAATGATAACCGTGGTTGTTTGCTTCCCCTTCCGATCCTTAAACCACTTCAGTTTCATTTCAGGATGTAGCTTCCAACACTTTGCCTCTTCGTGCCCTTTCTTTTAACAATGTGAGCATGTAGGTCTCTCATCACCCTTCTTCATTGTAGTTGCATGTTTAACTTTCCTTGCCTTCTTTTGCCTAGACAGATTTAGATGAAGAAACATCGTGAACACTCTTGCCTTTTGACTCAATGTGAGTTGCTTGAACACACACATCGTCAAGGTTAGTTGGATTAAACATCAATATCATATGACGTAAATAAGTATGCAATCCTCCTATATATTTGAGAAGAGTTTCATGAGTGTAGAAAGGTATACCAAGTACCAATGCTCTTTTTCGAAATTCTTGTGTGTATTTTTGCACACTTTGTCCCTTACTTTGTCTCAAATTCTGTCAATCCATCATAGCTTGTTGCATATACCCTAATGGATAAAATTGTTTTTTAAGTGCTAAAATGAACTCATACCAAGAGGAAACTATTTTTCCTTTTGTGGAAAGATCCTCTTGAGATCTTCTCTCCCACCAAATGAGAGCAGTCCCTCCAAGTCGGAGAGAATCCAACTGAATTTTAACAGCATCTTCAGTAAACTTTGGAATCCTACAATAAACTTCAATTTGACAGATCCAATTGTCCAATTTTTCAGCACTAAGCACTCCATTATACATAAGTAATTCAAACATAATATCAAGCTTTAAATGAGGCATATTAAGATCAACTTTTGTTTTTTTCTTTTCAAATGGAGAAGGAATAGAACCATCAAGAAGAGATAGAGAAGTTGGTGGGGTTTTAGGGGGTTCCTCACCACCTCCTTCTTTTTTATCTTGTGTATGAGATAGTCCACCTTGTTCACCTTTCTTTCAATCTTGATAGAGATCCTCTACCATCGTTTTCATTCTCATGAAAGCTTTTAGAAATTCCCATTCAGAAGGGATAGAAGAAGTTGCTTCTTCTCCTTTTGGTGAAGACATCCTTCCTCTTCTTGAACCAATCTCTGGATCAAACTCTTCAAGTTATCCTTCACCATGCTGAAGCTTGGATCTTGTTAACATCAACTCACAAAGCAAATGGTTAACCTCACTCTGATACCAACTTGATCTGAAATTTAACTTGATCTAAAATTCAAGATCTTTTGAACATTATTTGCATGTGGATTTTTAACTATTAACCATCTTTGTAATGCAAAATTAAAGAACATCCATCAATCACATGAGCAGATAAACATGTAAGAAAACCATCTATGAACAAGAATTGGTAACGAAGTTCTTAGCTACGTCTCCGGGTCCACTCCAACAGTGAGACCGCTCTTTAATTAATCTCAAATGCTTAAAAAATTACAAAGAAAGGCTTACATAAGAGCTCCCCAAAAATCAACTTTCAGATCTGCGATTCTGGACAGAAATAGACATCATAAGTGGCTGGAAAATTTCATTCTGCAACTTTTGACTGTAAACTCGAGTATGTTTGGCTTGCTCAAATGGGTTCTGGAGGCACTTTTCTGTTCGACTACTCTAATGAAAAAACAGAGAGCATATTCAGAATCCCCTCAAAATTATTCAACTTTAGAGTATAAAGTCGACCTATTTCTGAGTAGGTCGTTTGGGACACCTCCTAGCATGAATTCCTATGCAGCCTCTGCTTGTCAGATTCGTACAGTCTCGAAAAGCATGCCAACTCCTCTTCTGGAGATACTTTTTTGTTCTGCTACTCTGATGAAGAAACATATAGCATATTCAGAATCCTCTCAAAATTATGCAACTTTTGAGTATGAAGTCGATCTATTTCTGAGCAAGTCGCCTGGGACACCTCCTGGCATGGATTCCAATGCAGCCTCTGCCCACTCTCCCCTGCCTCATTTTGCGTGCCCGATTAAATAAGCAGAGCCGCTAACCAGTTCACCAAATTTAGCGAACCTCCTCCAGATTTGGCTGAATCCGCCAAACTGTTGGGCTTCTAGAAGGTGACACATGTCATGCTGACATCAGCATCCATACTGCTGACGTCATCAGTACGGCTTGTTCACTGTTTGACTTTTTATAGTTGTTTTCGAAAAACTTCAGAGTGTCATAACTTCTTCATACGAGCTTCGTTTGAGAAAGTAAATATAAGGTCAGAATCGGGAGAACGAGTCGGACGCAATGGAATTGGTTTCATTCAATTATGAGAACTTTTATTTTTGAGCATTTTCTAAGCCTAGGGACCCTTCTAAGACTTTTGGGTCATTCCTAGATCCTCATTTTCTACACTTGAGTATTTCCGAGCGGTTTTGGATCCACCTAGATCAAGTTGTATATAATTTGTGGCAACTCTGTATCTCCACATACTTTGTGTATATCAAACTAACACCAACCAGTGATTGTATTTGTATAATGGTTCGATATACTCCATCAATTTAGTTACAGTTCCATAGCTGACCTTTATTCCATCCATGGAAAATAACCCCAATCCATGTAAGGACGAAGGAGCAATGCGATACATCCTCCCACCGATGAAGAAATCTGTGTCCACTTCAGGTAGCTCCTTAGGTGCCCATCGTTGCACTAGATGTTTATATCTCAAGGGAAACTCAATGTCACCTATGCTCTCAGCATCATAATTACATGACCCTCAGTTGGCAATAAAAAATTGCATGTGGGTACAAAATCGTTTCCTTACCTTTTCCAACCTAGTTGATCTAGAACCGGTAGATCTAGTACAACACGTCTCACTTTCAACCTCTCTTACTATATCTTGATCATCACTCGAGGAAGATAGATCCGACATATACCTATTTGGTGGTACCTACACTTGTTAAAACAAGAAGATAAGCTATTGTGCCAATATACGTTTTTGGTACCAACACAGTTGCATATAGTTGAATTTAGTTACATAAAGTTGAAATTGCCACACTGATCCGTCATATAGTTGCATAAAGTTGAAATTTCCACACCTAGTTTCATATAGTTGCAATATAGTTGCATATAGTTGCATATAGTTTCATATAGTCGCATAAGTTGCAATAAAGTTGTGTAAAGTTGCATAAGTTGCAATATAGTTGCATAAGTTGCATATAGTTGCATACGAAATTGTTGCAATATAGTTGCATATAGTTGCATAAGTTGGAATATAGTACCAATATAGTTGCATTTAGTTGCATAAAGTTGAAATTGCCACACCTATCCATCATATAGTTGCATAAGTTGCGTAAAGTTGCATAAAGTTGTGTAAAGTTGCATAAGTTTCATAAAGTTGTTGAATTTGCATAAGTTGCATGTTGCATATAGTTGCATACAAAATTGTTGCAATATAGTCACATAAGTTGCAATATAGTTTCATTTGACCACTCACCAATATTTGAGAATATAGTTGCATTTGACGACTCACCAATATTTGAGAATATAGTTGCAATATAGTTTCATTTGGAACCATTGGTACGTTTTCATGATGGTCTCAAGGTGTGTACCATGACTAGAGAGGAAAAAAAGGGCATTAGGTCATTCTTACACCGTACAATTACCTATTGTAGTCATAATTTTTTATTGTATTTAACATTTACCTGCTGAGGCGAAGTGGGTGCCTTTCCATGGTCACCCTCTCCATCTATTCAATTTAAGTTGTAATCGATCAACAACTCTTCACCTAGAACTATTGTTTTTGTTGCACATACAAATATACGATTTCCTTCGCGTGCCTCAAATATGCAATTCGGTTTCTTAGTTGTTGCCACTGGTCGTGTACTATTTATAAAGCCCACAATGTTTCCAGTAGCTTTCGGCCTTCCATCAATATACATAGTTGCCCCTTTATTTTGATTGTTATCTAGTAGTTTGTTAAGCCCTAATATTGGCTCATTACCACTTAATTGGGGCATATTAGATTAGTAATGTTATTTTATTTATGTCAGCTTTAGGCCATTAGTTGTAATTTAGATTAGTAATGTTATTTTATTTATGTCGGCTTTAGG
>ML797745.1:37718-49460 GCA_009831015.1 Picea engelmannii
ATGAGTTTTATGCAAGTGGGGTGGCAGTATGAGACGATATGCAACGGGTCCAATTTTCTCTTGGATTCTGAATGGTCCTATAAATCGAGGTGACAACTTTGTCCCCTTCCCGAACCATATGGTACTCTTATTAGGCCTGATACGAATGAAAACCTGATCTCCCACTTCATAACTTTGGTCGGTCCTGTGTGCATCTGCATAACTTTTCTGCCTATCCTGTGCTTCCTTTAGTCTTTGCCTAATCTGAATCACCTGTTCCTCCATATCTTGAATCAATTCTAAACCAACTATTACTCGGTCTTCTAGTCTATCCCAACTCAATGGCGTTCTGCACGGCCTCCCATACAAAGCTTCATAGGGTGGCATTCTGATGGAGCTATGAAAACTGTTATTGTAGGCAAACTCTACCAAAGGTAGGTACTTCTCCCACTGGGTTTGATTACCCATTACATACATCCTAAGCATGTCTTCCATGACTTGATTTGCTCTCTTGGTTTGCCCATTTTTTTCAGGATGATAAGCTATGCTTAAGTTCAACCGAGTCCCCAACGCTGACTGTAGACTTGTCTAAAACCTAGAAGTGAATCTGGAGTCTCTATCTGAAATGATCTTCTTAGGTATCCCGTGCAAACAGATAACATCGCTTACAAACACACGTGCCACATCAGTGACATCGTAAGTGTCTCTAACCAGAATAAAATGAGCACTCTTGTTTAACTTATCCACTATCACAAGAATGGCATTGTGTCTATGGGATGTGAGCAGCAACCCCACAACAAAATCCATAGAAATGACTTCCCACTTAGACATAGGAACATCATGTGGTTGTAGGAGGCCTACCGGGTGATGGTGGTCGGCTTTCACTTGTTGAAATTCTAGGCACTTGGCAACGAAATGGACTACATCGCGTTTCATGCCTACCCAGAAGAAGAGTTTCCTTATATCTGCGTACATCTTCTTCACACTCGGATGTGCACAATAAAGTGCTCTATGGGCTTCCTTCAATATGATGCTTTGAATATCCCCATTCTCGGGGATGTACATCCTTCCTTGATATATTAACAGTCCATCTGTTTCCAGACTATATCCTTCATACTTTGGATCTAACTGCCTCCCCCTCTGGAGGTTTGAAGTAACCTTTAAATACCAACTGTCTCCTTGGAGTTGTGTCAACACATGTTCCCTCTAATTGACCTTTAATGTTACCAAGGAGAAGATACGTGGTCTCCTACTCAAGGCATCTGCGACCACATTTTCCTTTCCCTTGATCTACGAAATACCAAAATCGTACTCATTCATAAAATCACTCCATCGCCTTTGCCTGGCATTCAAATTTCTTTGTGTGAAGATATGTTTTAAACTTTGATGGTCCATTTTGAGCTCAAAGTTTCGCCCCACAAGATAGTGCCTCCAAATTTTCAGAGCTAGCATTACAGCTGCCAACTCTAAATCATGAGTCGCGTATAGCTCTTCATGTTTCTTCAACTTCCTTGACACATAAGCTATCACTCCTCCATCCTGCATTAGCATGGCCCCCAACCCTTGCTTCGAGGAATCCGTGCAAACTGTGAAGTCCTTTTCCATATTCGACACTCGTAGAATTGACACACTAGTTAGTAACCTCTTAAGCTCAATGAATGCACTATCACATTCTTCTATCCATTCATACCTGACCCCCTTGCATTGCAAAGTGGTGATGGGTTTTGCTATTTTTGAGAATCCTTCCACAAATCTCCGGTAATAACCTGCTAGCCCCATGAAGCTTCTCACCTCGTGGGCATTTTTTGGCACTGGCCACTCCATAATGGCCTTTACCTTTTCTGGGTCCACAGAGATTCCTTCACTGGAAATGATATGACCTAAATAGTGGATCTCTTTCTAGAAGAAGGAACACTTTGACAACTTCCCATATAATTTGTTCTCCTTAAGGTAGGACAACACTACTCGTAGGTGTTCCTCATGTTCTCTTTCATTCTTGGAATAGATGAGGATGTCATCTAGAAAAACTTGTACAAAATGGTCTAAGTACTTCCGGAATACGCTGTTCACGAGGCTCATGAATACTGTTGGCACATTGGTCAATCCAAAAGGTACTACAACAAACTCGCAATGTCCAAATCGAGTTCGAAAGGTAGTTTTTGGGATATCACCTTCCTTAATCCTTAACTGATGATACCCTGATCGCAAATCGATCTTTGAGAATACCGCTGCTCCTTTCATCTGATTGAAAAGGTCATCTATTCGCAGCATTGGGTACCTATTTTTCACTGTAGCACGGTTCAAGTCCCTATAGTCTATACACAGTTGTAAGGATCCATCCTTCTTCTTTACAAAAATTACTGGTGCGCCCCAAGGTGAGACATTGGGCCTTATTAGCCCTAAGTCCAGTAACTCTTTCAACTGCATTTTCAATTCTCAAAGTTTCGGTGCTGTCATCTGATAAGGAGTCTTGGAGATTGGTTCTGCACCAGGTTTTAGCTCAATAGTAAAATCAAGCTCCCTCTCAGGAGGTAACCCTGGTAACTCATTCGGAAAAACATCCTTAAATTCTGACAATACTCGGTACTGATCCAATGAGGGTCCCTTCCTTTCATTCACTGCTTCCACTACATACAATCGACACCCTTGTCTCAAGCATTGCTTAACCTTCATAGTTGATATAAAGCATAATGACACTTTTCTCCGTACACCCTGGATCTCTACTGGCCTTCCTTCGTCGTCGACACAAAGCACCCTCTTTGCGAAACAATCTACCATGGCTCGGTGAGCTACTAACCAATCCATTCCAATGATTAGGTCATATGCCCCGAGATCAATGACGTATACCTTCAACCTGGTAGTACACACTCCCAAGTCTACTATACAATTATCAACACTAGGTCCTACCGCTTGTTTTTCCCCTGAAGCCATCTTGACTTGTTTAAAGTCATCATGCTTGTAGGCTGCCAACCCACTCTTTTATAATGCAGATGGTGAAATAAAACTATCTGTCGCACCAGAATCAAACAAAATCTTAACATTGATATGATTTATCATACCTGATGACTCTACCACCGTGGATTGATGTTCGTCCTGGCGGTTATTAACTGTTGTGTAAATCTAGTGGCTGCTACTTGATCTCCCCATCGGTGCCTTTCCTTCTCTATGCACAAACCCTGATTGTAACCCTGGGCAGTCATGTTGGTAATGGGGTCCTCTGCACCCCCAACAAGTAACATGAGATTGAACCTATGTACTATTATGTGAGTGTCTCTGAAATGAGTTCCTTCCCCTGGAACCACTGCCCCTGTTAGCTATTCCCTGAGATGGTCGTGGACCTGTCTGAGTTGTTGGTGATGAACGAGATGTTGCACTCGTTTCCATTGAAGTCCCTGCAGTTACTGTCCTTGGCGTGACTTTGTTACCATATGGCAGTGGCCTTGAGCCCCCTCCCCTAGGACATGTCCTTGGGGCCTTCCATATGAATCCAAGATGATGTGGAAATGTCAGTCTTGTACCCTCAGTTAAGTTCATGTTTTCCTCCACATAACGCGCATTTTCCACTGCTTTTGCTATTGAAGACGGTTTCCACATCCGCACCATAGCTCTTATCTTAGGGTTCAATCCATAGACGAAGCGCTTTGCCTGTCGTTGGTCATTATCCATATACGAAACATATTTGACCAATTCCATAAATCTGATCTCATATTCTTCTACAGTTTTGTTTCCCTGTACTAAGGCATGAAATGCCCCTACCTGTTGTTCCTCGTAGTATGCTGGTAGATATTTCCTTCAGAACCTCTCTTTGAAAAGTTCCCAAGATACTGTGTTTGGGGTAAGGTGTAGTTGTCTTTCCAGGTTGCCCCACCAGTTCAAGGTGTTGTCTCTTAACTAAAAAATTGTGATTTTTTCCTTTGAGTTGGACGCATAGTCCCTTAAGGGAAAACACCTTATCATGCCTTCCAACCATGCTTCCGCGCGTTCACTAGTGCGACCCCCGACAAACTCCAGAAGTTTGATATTCTGCAATTCTCATGTGATGTCTTTGGGTGGAGGTCTTCCCCCTGAATCCCTTGACGCTTCTGGATTACCCATTCCAGATAGTGGGGGTTCCACTTCAGTCCCTACTGGTTGTCGCCTCTTTAAAGTCTCATTAATAACTTCCAATGAGCGCAGTATGAGAGCTAGTTCGAGCGATGGTGGTGGTGGCGCTGGTGGTGTTGGCGGTGCATGTGACGATGCTCCTCTGCCTTGATTCCCTCGAGTCCTGATGTCACATACCCACTACAACGTAATAAAATTTTTGTTTTTCCTCAATGGATAGAGTCCCCAAAGTCCTACGGGGGTCTAGTGCAGTCTATTTCTTCCCTGTGATCGTGGGTTAGGACCACAGGCCAAACAAACCAGGCGCCTTTTCGTGTTTCGTGACTCAATGATACAATTGAGTCCAATCTTGAAGGTAGAATGGCATGGGGGGCTTCGGAATGAAACCCTGGTCGTAGATCTGGGCGCGTAGATTTTGGCCATCCAGATCTACCCACCGCTTAACGACAAAGCACTAGCTCCCTTTCTTTAGTCCCTAGTTCGATAGGACCACATACGCACCTAAATGCAGGCGCCTTTCACAAATCGTGACCTCGCGAGTCGTGAGTCGAAGACCCTCGAGTTTTCTTCACAAATCATCGATACCTGAGATCACGAAATGGGTATAGCTTCCTTCTGTTGGCGTCCTCTGTGCATGACCGCCGGCTAGGCTAAACTCTAGCTCCTCTCGCTATTCGCCACTTCATGAGTTCAACGGTTGAACTCTCGTTCCTCCCTTATGCGATCCTCTGAGACTTGAAAGTCTGCGAAGGTTGACCTTCCCTTCGTACTGCTCGCAACTCGTCCCTTCGCGAATTGTAGCGTCGAATCTTGGCACCTTCCCTTCACGAACCCTCGAGAAGAGATATTTAATTTTCCCTCTCACGTTCTCGCTACTTGGGACTTCATAAGTCCAAGTGTTAAGCTCTCATGCCCTTCTCCTGCGAATCCCCGAGACACAAGAAGTCAACGAAGCATTGGCTCCCTTCTCTAGGTGATGCGTGTCCACCCATCAATCACGCGAGCCCCACCTTGAAGTTTTTCCATGTGTTCTCTTGTGCTCAGCTCTCGGCACTTCGCTACTTGCGACTTGGAACATCCAACCTTTGGGATCTTACCTTGCGAACCTCCAATTTCGTGAGATCCCTGGATCTCTGCCACCTGTCCTCCTCGGATGGATGGTTTAGATTCTTTTGCCCCTATTCACAAGGGCTTAACCCTCACTTATCTGCCTATAGATCTAATGACTGTCGGGTTTTCTAGCTAAGATATGACGGTTTAGATCGGTCCCGATGCCGCGCCCTTTCCCACTGCTCCTTGGATGTGGAAAAACCAACGGTCCAGATATTCTCATGGACCCTGGGGGTCTATGATTCCAATCTCCTTTCTATTCACGAAGATAGAGGAAAAAGGGTTAAGGAAATTAATGCCCTTGTTTATTCCTTCGATTTTAACGGTCGTGAATGACCATAGATCTCCCGACAAGATATCATTTGTTGATCAATACTTATCCCTACGCTGCTACTTTAGGATTTTAAGAGGGTCATTCCTCTTCGCACAGGGTTGTTAAGACTTGCACATTCAAGTCCTTTTTCCAGGTTCTTGGTAAACCTTTCCAAGGAGGGAATCTCTGCGAAGAGGTCTATTCTGGGGCATTCCTGGAGACAGATAAGGGGAAACAAATTCCCGAGAATAGACTGGAAGTCTAACTTGGTTCAACTTATGCATAATTAGATTCATTTATCAACATAAGCCATGTGTGGTTTCTTCTGTTACAAGCATATACAACTACTAGTACTGATCAAATTACCACACAGACCTTCTTATAATGAAAACATTCACAGTTTCACAACTTATGAGCATAATTATCAGAATACATATAATTCCAGATGCCAGAGGCAAAACACTTATCAGAAATAACACCAGGGTTAAGCAACTGCTGAGGGGGGTGCCCGTTTCCACCCAACCGTAGGCTTAGCGACTCCCAACAGATTTACCACTAGCCACCCCCGAGCTGAGACCACGATGCTGTGAGACTGCGTCTCCATTTTTCCAGTGACTAGGAGCGAAGGTTGCAATCCTTCCTCTCTGCTATCACTCACTCTGTATGTTGCCAGAGTTCTCCCCTTGCGTCTGCCCCTAATCGCTTCTACCCCACGCCTTACCCTCTTGCAAGGTTGCGTGTGGCACGATTACCCTCGCGCTGGTCAGGCCTGAAAACTCTACGGATGGGAAGTTCACCTCCCATCCCTCATTAAACCATCTACCTACCAGCCTGCGAGACCTTTAATTCAGGGCCAGTGAGCTACTTTTGGTTCTCTGGGCCAGTGGAGTCCAAATACAGTATTAATTCTTAGTGGAAGTTAACGCCACCTTTCTAGATACCTTCCACCACCATCGTGGTCTCTTTTCTGCACATCCCCTCTCAACAGTCCTACAATAAAATTCATAATGTTATTCACATTCATTGACCTTTTCCTCAAGATCCATTTACATCACATATTCACATTTATGGGTTTGCCATAGTTCTTGGCTAGTCCCGTTATTTTTTACAAACTGGGGGAAACAGGGTGTTACTCTTGACCATTCTGTATGCCTTAACCTGCATCAGCCAAAGTTGTCAGGGTGAGTTCAAGGATGTTTCAAATTTGTGCTACTCAAACTAGAAACAGGGTTAGGCGTAAGTTTTCTTTACTTGTCTGTAAACAAGCATTACTCCTTTAGGGGATTGGCTAGGTTAGGATTAGGATTAAGCGTCTAATCTTGATTTCTTCGCCTCTATAAAAAAAACTATTGGTTCCCTTGCCCTGTAGCTATGCTATCCTTGTGCCATACTTGCCAATTCCTATGCTTACTCTCCTAGTGCATATGTCACCTCCTTCTTGCTTGTCCAAGTCTAAGTCCTTTTAACTTTTCACTTATAACTAGTTATCCTCCGATGCTTGACTTGTGAGCTCTTCCCTAGAGCCTAGAGTTGGCGTTGTTGAGTGATGCATTGAGATTTAGCGTTGACTTTGAATGACAAAATGGAGTGGAGGGACTTGGCGCTTGGCTCGATGAGTTGTGTGTACAGTCTCGTGAGCCTGACACTTGGACAATCAGAGTTTATACTTGGGATACAAAGATCAACAGTGCTAAATAAGCCTTTACCTTGATTTACGATGCATTCACTAATTATGATTCAACTCGGTTAGCTGGCTCCGAATCAATAGGTTAGGTAATAAGCGAGCTAGTCTTAATCTTCATACAATATCTTCCTAATAATAATACCACTTTAATTCCTACAGTGTTACCATTAATCTAATTAAATATAAGAATTTATTTGTAAAGACTTATGAGGGCGCGTTGGTGTTAGTGTTCTTCTTAAGGCTTGGGCTTGGTGGGTGGTCGCGGGTTCAAAACCCATTGACTCCAAACATTTTAAATTCCTTTTATAACTTTATTTATTAATATTATATATATATATTTTATATTATTTTTTTTGTTTCTATTTAATTATATTAGTTTTAAATCTTTAAAACTAATGTTTAAACTTTAAACATCTTACTCGATATAAAATATATTTATACCTTAATTTTATCTTCATTTTTTTTGTTAATAATTAATAAATTTAATTATATGTATGTATATTATATTATTATTTTTTTTGTTAATAATTAATAAAAAAATTAACGATTTAAACCATTGAAATTTAAATTTAAGAATAATTTAAAAAGTTAATTTAAATAAATCAATAAAATATCAAATTAAATCAAATAAATATTACTTAAGATAATAAAAAAAATAAAAAATCCATACGGCATCGTGGGTCCTCGCATGAGGCCCACGTGCCCTAAACCCTAAACACACTTATCTCAATACACCTAACCCTAATCATCCTGTAGCTTGTTTCATTTGCGATTGCGAACGCACCCTAAGCCTCTCCTTCTCTGCAACTACGTCAGAGCTATGGTAATGGCCGCGGGCTATTTCTCATGGCGTTATGTGTAGGGTTGGTATTTCTTTTAGCATAACAACACTGCGATTTGATATGAATATTTTGTTAAATTTTCTTAGAGTTTGCAGCGTTTTTCCATCAACTCTGTAATAGGGGAGGTCTCGGTGTTGTGCATTGGCTATTGGGGTTAAATTATTAAGTTTGCTTGAAATGACAGAAATTTATTGAGTACGATTTACATCATTCCCAGTTGGTGCAAGTTTCACATCATTCCCAATGTGCGCAACTTTCAGGAGATAGAGTTAGGCCACCGACAGGTGCAACTTTCAGGAGATATGGTTAGGCCACCGACAACACAGGTAGTAAACCAATCATGATTGTAAATTTGTGGGTAACATTCCAGCTCTTGTTTCCTTTGGCTCACTTGAACTTTTCCTCTCTGGATTTTCTGGCAAATGCCTTTGTTGGTCTGTCTATTTTATTCATTTGGATTGCTTGAACTTTTCCATTCTCTGGATTTTTTGGCAAATGCTTTTGTTTGTCTGTCTGAGTGAAAATATGGTGGGAAATCATGAGCATTAAGGTTATTCTTTATCCAAATTTCTTTGTTTTTTTTCTTTCATCAGGTTTTTTTCCTATATTGGTCCAGGTCGTGAATGGGGTCATCCTGCCCAATGGGGAATCAAATTTCTCCGAGTAGAATTTCACATCGTTGTATATGAAGGGCCTCTAGAGGATGCTACCATAGCATCTTGTTGGCTCTAGAGGTAGGACCACATTTTCAATAATAGAGAAATATTGATATATGGAATAGCCCTATTAATTAGGGGCATGGCATTCTATTAAGAAAACCGGGGAAGAAAGGAGATACATATGTTAGCGCGTATCAATTCAGATTATGCTGAAGAAAAAACATGTAATAACTAACCTAACTCCTCATGGATAGAGAACGTTCTTGCTTTTATCCAATTAATGGGTACTGACCTTCAAATACATAAAATCTTCTGAATTTGACTTAAAGGGAAGAAATAAAAGCTTGGGTTGTTCTACGAATGCACCTCACCGTGGACAATTAGATGATCGTTGAGCTCTATCCATAGCCACCGTCCTCAAATTTTCCCGAACTTTTATGTCCATATAGATTCTTTTTGGATAACATTAGGAATAGTTCTTGCACAACCAGGGCCCCCTGCTCATAGTGAAATGGTGGTTGCAGTGTCAAGAAGTGATATCGAAGTGGCACATCAGGATTTCGTTCGTCAAGAGATTTTGGTTTGATACAGTTGCAAAGTAAGCCTTCTTACAAGAGAGCAGAGCTATACGAATATTAAATTCTATTATATAGGAGTATGGTGTATTGAAGCCGGAGATAAATCTATTAATCTCCTTCCTTTCAGAGAGCACCTGTATGTGGGTAAAACTAATTCCCAAGGTGCAATAGACCTAGCTTCTAGGGACATAGGAAAAGGGCATTGTTGGCCAACATAAGAAATAAGCACCCGCCATGAGTAACTTGGGCCAACACACATCTACTTTGCTGCAGTGAAGAACAATTGAGGTGAGGCCTACAACCGCCCCTGCCCTGTCGTAATAAGTTGCAAGATTCTTTCATAGCTGAAATTGCAATTGCAATATTAGCAAATTTGAAAATAATTTAAAAACTACACTCTAACCATGATTCGGGACGATCCATGTCATTAGAATTGCAATTAAACAATTAACTCATCAGATTAAACAATTAACTCTGTAATGGCACTTCATCCTAGACTGTGTGAAGGTTCCAGATTGCAACGCATTCACACGGCTTTAAAGCCTGAACATATACTTTTTGTTTAATTTATTATTTATTACTATTTATCGTTGTTTATTTTGTTGGTGCCTTTTTTTTTGTAGGCCGCATTGTGCAGGCAGACACGTAGTGCACAATGGAGACCTCTCGTGGTATCCTCTTTTGGTTGGGTGCTCGACCTAACTTGGATTTGCGTGTAGCTTGGCACATTGGTAGGGTTCAACTCTAGAATAAATCAATCGAAGTCACATGACATCAATGTACATGAAATTATAAGTTATAGGAAATTACAGCAATGGTAAATCAATCATCTTCAACAAATAATTTAATGACCAATTTCTGGGCACTTGCGAATTTTCCATCTGGACAACATCTGTTACAAATTTAGATTGATCCTCTTAGTATGAGGTCCTAAATATGGTGTAGCTATATTTGTAATGTTTTTGTTTAATTTTTTGCAGATTTATGTATAAATTGTGTCCAACATACTCTCATTTTTTTAATGTTTTTGTTTAATTTTTTTTTTGAAGATTTATATGTAAATTGTCTAGCATAATTCCAATCCTAGTTTCCCAACTTAACTGAAAAGTTTGACCATTTTTTGTTGATGCAGATAGAGGATTTTGTATGAATAAGAATAGACGAGAGCAAAAGGAGTTTTGAAAAAAAAATAAAAAATCTATTTATTTATTCTTATGCACAATTATAAGGAATTTTACAAAAATGGAAAGTGGTTAAAGTGTCTGGTTTATAGTTTAACAATTTCTTATAAAAATAATACCAAGAAGTAGTTAAAATTCTAACATTAATACATCCTATTAATGAATATATACTTAAAATCAATGTATACTTGGCTTATAGGTTAGGTGGGTAGGTAGGTAGGTAGGCCCTTGGTTCTAGATTTTGAACCAGGGCTCTGATACCATGTGTAGGGTTCGGCTCCACAAAGCCTTATAAAACCCCAACAAAAATTTAATTTAAGGAATGCTAACTTAACATTTTATTTTACTTCATAATCAACATATAACGAAAATTTATTGAACTGAACATAATAGCTTATGAACCACCTTATAACCCTTCATATTCCTTAAATTACATAAAATAAATACATAAATTAAAATACCTTGGTCTGATGCTAACCTTCCACTTGTCTTGTTGACCTTCCTGTTGCTGCCTTGCCCAGCTTGAAGCAATGGACCAACTCTTCCCAGACCGTGTTTCCACCCTGCCAACTAGGACAACTTTCTAGCTCCAGGATACCATATGGATATCTTGGCCCCTGTGCCCAAAACCCCCAGCAAACCGGTGCCCCCTGTACTAATCCTTCCCGACTACAGAACTCAAACTCCCCTGTGCAAATCCAAGAGAACCCTCCAAAAATGATCCCCCCCAAAACAAGTAGAATGATAATCCCCTTTCTTTCATAAACCTCCTCTGCTCATATCCCTCCTTCACCGCCCTTTCTCCTCATTTATTTCCTTATCTACGCATTCATTATCTTATCCACATAGTTAATTCCTTACCCTATTATTTAATGTTTCCTTATCCTTATTTTTAATGCTTCTTATCCCCTAGTATATGTAGATCATTTAATTAAAAAATTAAATTTATTACCCTATTCATTTAATGCGATAGGTAATTAAATATTTAATTAATTAATTAATCAAAATTATAACAATCAATTAATAAATAAATATTTAATTAATATTATTATGGCAATCTTTGTTTAGTTAATAACATGTTAGAAAAATTAATTACCTAATAAATTTTACTTAATAATCCCTAAGCATATATTCAATTAGGGTTGTTACAGTTATGGCCTTACGAAGTTGGAGGACCCTCATATGTCATCTAGAAGCCCAAAAGGTCAAAGTAATCAAAGTGGTTTAAGAGATTTTAAAAGGTAAATAATAAAGTGAAGTGATGAGTGTATTATAATTCAAAGTGAATACAA
>ML797745.1:58999-76071 GCA_009831015.1 Picea engelmannii
CTCCTTTCGATTATGATATGTTTATTTGCAGTGACCTACATATTTATAATAAGGTCAACATCTTTATAATAAGGTGATCATATGTGTAGAGGATCAACATCATGACGACATAGATAACATCTTTATAATAAGGTCATATGTGTTAACATATTTATCTTTATAATAAAGCAGGGAATATAACACTTTCTCTGCCATCCATATGTACACACCCGATTACATCAACCACAACATTTAGCCTCGGGTTTTGTTTTGAATGCTTAAATAATGGAAATTCTCGTACTTTTTTTTGCAAAATGTACAGACCCGATCACGTCAACCACAATATTTAGTCTTGGGTTTTGTTTTGCATGATTAAATAATGGATGATCTCTCGTACATTAATCATTATATGTAATATCAACAGGTTATCTTGTCACTAATGCCAACCTACCCATTATTTATTACAATATGTTGAGGATAGCAAAGAATTTATGCAGAAGAGGGAAATGTTATTAATATTTCTCTTAATTTATATGCGGAAGAGGGAAATGTTGAGGATAGCAAAGAATTTATGTGGAAGAGGGAAATGTTACAATATATTGCAGCTATTACCCTTGTTTTTATAAACATGAGTTTCCTCCCTATCTTATATATACCATAACTTATCATTTATCAATATAACAATCAACTTCAATATTTTATTCATTGAGATTTCTTCCTTCATTTAATTGAATTAGTAAGTGCTAGCTACCAACCATTAGGTGTGCAAGTATCCCAACCATTATTGTGACTATTATATTATTTTCAATTTATGCAAGTGTGATCCCTTTTGGGTCCTACGGATGTAACAAGTGGTATCAAATCTTCAATCAAGATTTGTTGGTGTTTTTTTGTTAGGTCTTAAAAAATAAAAGAGAGAAGAAAATGACAATCAATTACTATCATTTTACCGATTAGGGTTGAGTTTCAAGAGAAATTCCATATCTTTATCAATGAAAAGAGAGAGAGAGATTATAGCTACAATTGAAGGGAAAAGGGTATGTGGATTTCATAAACTTAGAATATTATGGAATCCACATACCCTTTTCCATAAAATATACTAACTAGATCCAAAAACCAAAGACATGAAATATGGTACTACATATATTATAATATATTATCAAGGAAAAAACAAACTAAATGAAATTTGGACATTTGAAAAAAAATTTACAAGTTAAATGAGTACATAAATAAAAAATAACATACTAACCTTGCAAGTTCAAAATCCGAGCTATGTAGATCGAGAATTGGATTTATTCAACCGATGGGTGACGGAAAAAATAAACAGCTCAAACAAAAGCCAAGAACAATGTCGCAACTATAGCAATTGTGTCGCAAAGTCTCTTAAAGTCACGTATATATAGATAAAATAGTCAACTAGCCGTTAACACTGACCAATGAGATAGGCAAAATTTTCATCGCTATCGCCACGAAAGTTCATCGCTATAGCGACGAAAATCCCAATTAGATTTAAATAAGATTTTCGTCGATATTGCGACGAACTTTTGTGGCAATAGCGATGAAAATCCCGCCCTGTTTAAAAAAAATATGAAACTAGTTGAAGCGTGGAAAATTTTCATGGAATAATCCACCCATATGTAGTAGTGTCTTCTTACAGGAAACCTTAGTAGATGGGCGAAGAGCTAGAAAATTCCTCAACACTTTTCGTCTAGACTGGTTCACTTACTCTATCAAATTTCAATTCTTTGGGTAGCTCTGAAGGCTTAGCTGCTGCGTGGGATTCCAAAAAGTTTGATCTAGCCCCTTTCTTGAGTTGTGGTGGAATACTACTCTCTGGAGCCAGTCTTTGGAATAACCAGCCGCTCTATCTCCTCAATACATACGTCCCTTGTACTCACAGGAAACAATTTTGGGATACAGATGAATCATGTGGCCTTCTTGATCTATGTAACTTAATTATAGCTAGTGATCTCAATTTTACAACAAGCGCAGGAGAAATCTGGGGAGCCTCTATGGCTCTGGACCCTTTGGCTGATTATTATAATGCACTCTTCTTGGCACACAATATGATTGAACTCCATCCTTATAATCTGACTCCTACCCAGCACAACAAAAGAGAGGGAATGGCGCCTATCTCCAAGTGAATTGATCGCTTTTATATTTCATAAGGACTTATCTTTGTTGATGACAGGATCCGAACCTAGGTGGACTCACCTTTTATCTCTGACAATTTGGTACTCTTATTGTGCGCTTATCTCTCCCTTTTAAACTAAATTCCCACTGGTTAGCAGAGGATGGGTTCAAGGCCATCGTCACTATAGTCTGGAGCGACCCCATATTTTTGAATGAAACCGGGATCCAACAATGCTTCACTTGGAAGCTAAAACATTTGAAAGCGAAGATAAAATCTTGGGCCACACACCACAGGCGTCATACCCTTAATCGTTTGAAGGTGATGGAGCTCAGCATTAAGGACCTACAATTTGTTGACCCTTTGGACAGGAACACTGATTTTAGGCTCAATCAATTAAAAATATATGAATCAGAGAGGAAAAATCTATTACTTGCAGATGAGGCACTCTGGAGGAAACACTGCAAAGAAAAATGGATATAATGTGGGGATTTAAATAATAAATACTTTTATCGATATGCAAGCAACTCCAGAAACAAAAAGCATATCTGGGACATTATGGTTGACTTAGGTACTCTACACAGTGGACAACAAGATATCAAGGACGCAACCACACATTACTTTAAAATGTTTTATGAATCAAAACAACAATCCACCCTGCAGGAACAGATTGAAGTGGCTCTTCTCTATCCCCGCACAGTCACTTTAGAGGACTCGACCAATCTGGATAGCACCTGTACTCTTCAGGAGGTTCTATTAGCTTTAAAATATTTCAACTTGGACAGAAGTCTGAGCCCAGACGAATGGACTGTGGAGTTCTATCTACATTTTTTTGATCTTATTGGGACAAAACTCCTGGAACTTGTTGAAGACTCCAGACTACACGGTAAGATCAATGGGGCTTTAAACTCTACTTTTCTAACCCTTATTCCAAAGGAAAATCATCCAGCTACTTTCAGACACTGTAGAACGATTTCCCTATGCAATCTCTATTATGAGCTCATCTCAAAGGTTATAGCAAACATAATCAAACCCATCCTCTCTCAATCTTTATCTGCCGAACAACTAGGTTTTTTAAAGGGTCGTCAAATTCTAGATGTTGTGGGTGCTGCACAATAATGCCTACACAACATGAAGAAAAAAATACTCCTTCTCTCACCCTCAAGCTTGACCTAAAAAAAGCCTTCGATTGTATAGACTGAGATTTCTTCAAACTGATACTAATCCAGTTTGGTTTCAGCCAAAACTCCTTAAAGTGGATAATGAGCTACGTCACCAGCACAAATTTTGCATAGCTTATAAACAAAGAACTCACTAATTTATTTCACTGTGGCAGAGGCCTTTGGCAGGGCTTCCCTCTCTCCCTGCTCCTTTTCATCCTGGTCATGGAAGGCCTTAGTATTCTCCTAAAAAAAAGACAAGCAGATGGTAAGATTTCAGGGATAAAAGCCTCAAGGATAGTTAAAATTCTTCATCTCCTTTTTGCTGATGACGTCCTCATTATGACATTTGCCAACTTAAACGAATGAAAAGAAATATCTGATCTCCTAAATATTTTATGTTCTTCTACAAGCCTTCAAATTAACTGGACAAAATCAACCTTCCACTACGCCAACATCCAAGAGAAATGCTTGAATCTCTTAAATACCTCTTTTCCCCATACCTTTGTCCACCTATCTATTGGCTTCAAATATCTTGGCTACTACATCAAAGATGACCAAAACGATACTACTGATTGGGACTGGTTAGTTGCAAAGGTAGAAAAGAAAGTGGTTCATTAGTGCAACAAATGGCTTACCATCGAAGGCCACTTTACTCTTTTAAAATTTGTTCTTGAAGGTCAACCGATATACTAGATGGCCCTTGCAGCTATCCCCACTATTGTTATGGAAAACTCAGGAAACTCTCTTACTACATCTCTGTAACTGGGAACTACTGGAAACACTGAAGCTCAAAGGCCGTTGGGGGATAAGACACATTTTCAAATTCAATCAAGCGTTGGGTGCTAACTCTCTCTGGCCCGCGTTGACTTCTAATGGCATCTGGAGCCACATCATCAAAGAAGAGTACCTGCCTTATTCCTCCATCGCTACATGGCTATGATCTGGACACACTCATTCAAGATATGCCTCACAGACTTGGAGGAACCTCTCAAGCTCAGCACACTGGATCAAAAGAGGGATCCGCTGGAATATGCCTTTATAGTTTGGCATTCTAACATCACAGGCTGGCGCAAACAAATCTGGAATTGGAAAATTCCCATCAAAATAAAACTCTTTACCTGGCTCTTTGCCGAAAACAAAATCCCCACCTGGGATAATCTAAAAAAAAAGGCTGGATAGGTCCAAATATTTTCCACCTTAGCTATAGAGGCAGTTAGCCACCTCTTCACTGAATGCCTTTTCACCCAACTTGTCTGGGAAAAAATATTGCAGGACAACCACATAAGCATAGTTTGGACCGAGACCTCCATCTCCACGTGTCTCGATCATTGGATTTCATTTGAGAAATATTTCAAAACCCTTCCTCCTCTTATCAAATGGTACGTTTGGCTGGCCAGGAACTCAATTTTTTTTGAAAATAAGTCTCCTTCATTCACTGTTGTAGCCTACAAACCACTCGGTCTGCTCCAATCTTGGAAAACCATACACCTAGATCCTGTAAAAAAAAAAATTAAACAAGATACATTTCATAAATGACTCTTAGATGGGATGGTTTGATGGAGCATCTCAACAAAATAGAACTCTTTGTGATGCAGGGGGTTGAATAATGCTCAATACAAACTTTATTTTTAGATGGACTCTATGTTGCAGCTTAGGCACCGACACAACGGAAGAACTAGTGGGTGCCTGGGTCACCCTTTTCTTAGCATCCAGGATACACATTGAAAATCTATAACTAATTGGAGATTCCAGAGTAATTATCGATTCACTAAACTACCAAGGTAAGCTAAATATCATAACCCTCTTGACATGGAAAGATAGAATCATATCACTATTCTGCAATTTCAAGAAACTATCTTTCACACACTCATCATGTGAGTACAAGAGGGAAGCAAACCTTCTATCTAACACTGTTCTACAAGGGGAAGCAAAAGCTCTATTTCTCAATCAATGATTGGATGGCCACAAAGGTCCCACATATTCTATCAAAATTTTCTAGTACAGAAGCCTCCTCGGCATTGTCGGAACAATCCAACATTTCCATACTCTTCTTAGAACATGAAATCTGTAGTAATTCTCATGATCTACTCTTCCTTCATTGTTTTGATCTCTCACCAATTCTCTTGGCTTGTAGACCAATTCCCTGGCGAAAGATACCTGTTGGCAATATCTCTTTGTCTTTGTATTCAGATGTGAGAACATATTATATTTTCAATATAATTGAAAAAAAAATTATACTGGAAAAAAAAAAGTGTTATCATCATTTAATGCCAATATATTTAATTATATTATATATTTTTACTATTAATTTTAATTAGATCATTAACTTTTGGAAAAAATTTACCCACTCATGGTGAAATTGGTCGGTTAGTTCACATTTACATTCATGAAAATTAAATCAATGTCATGTCATAGTGATACCGCAATTCAACTATTAAAATTACAAATTACAACTCAATGCTTTTGTAATATTGCATAAAGTATTATCTTTTCTAAGGTAGGCATTTAATTTCATATATTTTCTTATTATTAATTTTAATGAAATTATTATTATTAAGTATTTAATTTTATATTTTTACTTATTATTAATTTTAATGAAATTATTGATTTTTATAATAAGTTTTTTTTTTTTTAATTATAGTGGAATTTGTAATACAGTTTAATTAAAAAATAATTTAGAATGGTGCTTATTATCAATTCTAATGAAATTATTGATTTTTAGAATAAGTTTTTTTTATTATAGTGAAATTTGTAATCAGATTAATTAAAAAATAATTTAGAAAGAGTAAATTTATAAAATTTGTAAAAAAAAATAATGTTAAATAACATTTTCTTTTAATGTGTCTTATTTTTAATAATATAAAACATAGTAACTTTACCTAATTTTATAGTTTAATTACATATTTTCATCATATATTTATAAAAATATATTTGTACAATTTTGAATGTTAAAAATTATACAATTGTATTTGGTAGTTTTAGATTGAGAATGTTTTATCATCATTTTTAGCTATGTTAAGTGTTAATTTTTTCATAACCTAAGTTTGAAGGTAGTTTTGAATAGTTTTAATTAAAAATATTATTATCTAAATCTTCAGGATACATTTATAAAAATAATCTTTTTTGATGGGGCTTGATGGCCCCTCAAGAAAGATTACTCTAAGTTTTTAGGGTAATATTACTTGAAGGCCTCTCAAGACTTGACTTGAAGGGATTCAACCTCATAGGACTTAGAAAATGGACAATTCTGCTTTATGAAAAGGTGGGGAAATATACATGGTTGGACAGTTTCTAGCAATATTACCTTGAAAAAAGGGGGGAGAAAAAAGGTGGGGAAAAACCCCAACCATGTTTAGCTATTTTAAGTGTTAATTTTTCCATAGCCTAATTTTGAAGACAATTTTGAGTAGTTTAAATAAGTTTAATTAAAAATATTATTATCTAAATTTTCACGATACACTTATAAAAATATATTTAAACAATTTTGAATGTTAAAAATTACACAATTGTATTAGGTAGTTTTAGATTGAGAATGTTTTATCATCATTTTTAACTATTCTAAGTGTTAATTCTTTCATAGCCTCCTAATTTTAAGTACTTCAAGGTTTGTTTTTACTAATTAATAATAGAGATTAATGATATGTAAATTGTATAAAAAAAAATTACAATTAGATAGAAAGAAAAATGTTTTTCTCTTAACTTATTACAAGATTAATGTTAGATAATATTTCCTATATAAAGAAGTTCATACTATGAAATATTGGATTCATTATAAACACTGATTCATTATAAAAACTATAAAGTGTATTTCCCTTTCAATTGCAGAGCTTAGTTCAAATCCAAAAAAAACTTATTATAAATTCTTAAATGCATCTCCATTAGAAAACTTCTTCTTGCATTTCCCCATTATTTAAGAAAATGAAAATAAATGCATGGTTCCCATAAGTGTTTACATGAGAACTTAGCATCATATTTAAATTGTATTCCCCTTTCCATTGCATAGCTTAGTTCAAATCCAGAGAAACTTATTATAAACTCTTAAATGCATCTCCATTAGAAAACTTATTCTTGCTTTTCCTCATTATTTAAGAAAATGACAATAGATGCATGGTTCCCATAAGTGTTTACATGAGCACTTAGCATCATATTTATTTTATATATTAGAGCTCAATTTTTTTTGAAGCAATGTATTACTCACTTTTTCAAAAACTCAAATCTTAATAAATACTACTCTTTCCATATTTCCTCATGGGTTATTGGTTAAGTTAAATCTTGTTTCTTTATGATGTAGAAAATAAATATACTTTGATTAAGTTCATCACTAGAGTAACCATGCTATAGGAAATTCAGCCTAAAATATTTGTCTAAATATGAATGGCAAAATATAATGTCAACTCTATGAGCATGATAAGTTTAATTATTTTTTGGATGCGTTTATATAGTATTACCAATATCCAATGCTATGATCCAACTGTATGATTCTTTTCCAAATAAAATATTGTTATTTTTATTTAGAGATTAAATGGAAATTATATTTTTCATATGCATATTACACTTACAAATTTAATGTACATTTCATTTCTATTTATTGAGAAATAATCATTGGTCTAACTATTTTTCCATTTACAATGTTAATCTCTACACATTCTAGAATATGTGAAAAACTCATCTTAATCCTCTCAATATCTTTTTTTTTATGTAATTGCCCAAGGTGTTTTAGAAATATTTTCAAACTAATAAATGCAAAAAATGAAGTGGTAGATTTGGGAGGAAAACCCAAATTAGCATTTTGGTTATAGACATAGTAGTAGGGTAAAAATATGATAACCAAGGAGTAACAAAAATATATGATCTTCCCCAAAACCAAATACTCTTTTCAGTTTTTCTTTTGTTGATAATTAATAAGGTTTGAAAATTTAAAAATAAAGAAACCTTTGGATAATAGATATACAACACAATGCTTTGCTAAGGTCAAATAAATCTATTGGTACAAGTTTGATGTAGAAGGCCATAAACCATTTAATTTGCAAATCAACAAAGAGGATTTATAAAATTAAAGTAGTTATGTAACATTTGTCTTATAGACCTCATGTTTAGCACCTCTTCATATTTCTCCACAATATACATGCACTAGATAAAGGAGGGTTATAGTAGTTAAAGTAGAGAAGGGTTCCTTAAAATAAATAGGTTTTGAAGGTCCTTCATTTCCCATTGCTCCTCTACATAAGTATAGAACCACAGTGAGAATTGAATCTTTGGCAATGTTGTATTTAGATAACAAATAATGGTTAGCAAGTTGTTTACCTTCAAACAAGAGTCGTTGTTGTTCCACAAAATCCCTTGCATGGGCTTTAATTTGTGTTTTATATCTACCACATAATCAAAGGAGTTTACTTACAATATCAATCCAAGTGGATACTAGTGGCCACCCACACAATCCACTAATTCATATGGTTCTACATCTTAGTAGTTATACTACAATTTTTTAGGTCCTAATTCTTCTGATGATTTTTTGGGCATTTCCATTGCATTTTTGGTAGTTGGCATAGGCCATGAAATATTTGATTGTCCTACAAAACAAATACAGCCTAGATCAAGCTTTGTAATAGTTCGAGAATGCCTTAAATATATTTTATATGCAAAAGTTGTTCCCTCATAAAGTTGACATATCAACTACCCTCCTCAAGGCCCACATTCATTTTTCCATATCATCTCCTAATGTTATAGTTTATTCCTCTTTAGGAATTCATACTTTATGTTAAAAACAAAATCTTGAAGTCATGTAATGTCCTCTTGTGAATGAATGTAGCTAATATATCTCTCTCTAAGAGATAAGCTACCACCATTCTAGCTAAGTATTTATTGTTTTACATTTTACAATATTTTCTATTTCATTCATTAATATAATTTGGGTTTGATGGAGTAGGAGATTCTATCAAGTTGTTGCTTGAAGAAGCGCTTACATGATAGAGGAACAAGATGATGGGTAATTTCGCGTAGGCCCTTCGATGATTTCTAACAACAATAGAGACACCATCGATAAGTAATCATTTATAAGGTGTTGAGACCCTTTAAGGTACAACTTGACTTTGAAATTCCTTTATTTGAAGGATAGATAAATGCATATTCTTTGGAGAAACGGTTAAATCTATAGAGAGTTATTATTTTGTTCAAAAATTTTCCCAAAAAAAAAATATCATCTTCACACTCCTTAAGTTCCTGAATCATGTCAAAGATTGGTGGGACAATTACTAGGAGAAACATGTTCAAGATCAGTTTGCAATATTTTGGATAGAACTCACTTGGGTGGCTATTTTTGATGCCCTCATGGAAGGATTCTACTCTATAGAAAACTTTGATGACCAATACATAAGATGGACTACTTTATGCCAAGAGAGAGACTAGATGGTGCTAGAGTACACTAATATCTTCCATAATTAGACTAGTATTGTAGTGACCTACATAATTTTACATATAAAAATAGATTGAGTTCTTGGACATCTACTCACTTGGAATTTCTTATTAGTATGCTCTCAAAAATTAGAAAAAATTTAAGTAGAAGAATAAGTAGGAGTTTGGGTCTACAAATCTGCAAAAGGAGAAGCATGGTTAAGGTGGACCTAACTCACAAAACAAAGGAAAGAGTAAGGATATCCAAACTCGGGATAACCAATCCAACTTGCAGGAAAAAGAGGGTAATGAGAATTTGAAGGAGGACATTGGAAAGTGGTGAGTTCTACAAAAGCATTTGGTACAACACTATGAATGTCACTTGAAGTAGTCATTTCTGCCGATGAAGGCTGTAGAGTTGAAATCTAACTCAAACTTTGATTTAAAGACAAATAAAGGAAAGTGGATCATTGACATAGAACCTAGTGTTATTTTCACTACCATAAAGATCCAACTAGAAGATCTAGAGGATCCTAAGGAAGGTGAGTGCCTCTTCCAATCATATATGAGGGTGAATGAGACTCCACTAAATTTAATTGTTGGTAGTGATAGAGAGAATAAATTGACATCAACAAAGGTCATGCATAGGTTTAAGTTATTGAAAACAACACTTCATAAGCCTTACACCATTGGTTGGTTGAGGTGGGGACTAGACATCTATTTTAGTAAAAATTTCCACCTACCCTATTACATCAATACTTTCAAAGATGAGGTATTGTATGGTGTTTTCCCAATTAAATCTTATGAAGTTATTTTAGGACAACCCTATTTGTGGAAGCATCATGAAATTTACGACTCTATGCCTCGTAGCATCATTGTAACCAATTGTGCAGGTCAAATCTATAGGGTAATAGAGGTAGTTTTGACTATCAGAATATCCTTGATCTTAGAAAAGAAATTTAGGAAGGTAATATCTCAAACTAGGAGTTTTTTCCTCTTCATGATTTGGTCAGAAGGTGAATGGAAGATCAATCCAACCACCATGACCTCTGCATAAGATCTCTCTACATAGAAAAATCATGTGGACGTGATAGTATAAGAATGTAGAGATATCTTTTCTTTTCTATTGGGGTGCCTCTATACTTCTAGGTCAAAATTTCAATTGATTTGACACTTGGTGCTCCTTTATCTAATGGCCTATTATATAGATGTTCCTTTCTAGATAATGAAGAAATAAAATTCCATATTCAATAAATCATCCGAAAGGGAAACATTGACCAAGCTCCTCACCTTGCGAGATCCTAATTGTGTTGGTTTAGAAGAAGGATGGGACATGGTGACTCTATATTTATTATAGAGTTCTAAACAAAATCATAGTTAAGAATTAATATATGATTCCTCACATTGATGATATTCTTGATCAAATCAAGGGAACCTTAGTTTTTTAGTAAGATTGATTTGAAGTTAGGCTACCACTAGGTACCAATTGAGAAAAATGATGTGCGGAAGATTGTATTCAAGTCTAAGGAAGTCCTTTCAAGTGGTTGGTCATGCATTTTAGCTTGACTAATTTTCTAACACATTTCAATAGGATAATGGATGATATCTTGTAGCCACTCACAAATTATTTTGTGTTCATATATTTAGATGATCCATCCTCATCTTTAGTAAAACTTGGGCAGAAGATCTACATCACATTCAACAAGTCACGAGAACCCTATAGTAGCACACGTTACAAGCCAGTCTAGAGGAATGCACATTTGGAATGAAAATAATTTAGTATCTAGGATACATTGTGGTTGAATATGGTTTTCATGTGGATCTAGCTAATATCCAGTTCATTCTTGATTGGCCGACCCCGATCACTCTAAAAAAGTTACATAGTTTCTTAGGTGTTGTCAACTTTTATCGCAATTTTTTGTTGGGGTTCTCCAATATTGCTTGGCCCTTAAGCTGAGTGAACAAGGGTGGAGATGAATCTAAATTTATTTGGGCCAATTCATAACACAAATCATTCAAGTATTTGAAACATTTCCTTTTCTTATTTGTAGTACTCACTCTCCTAGACTTGAAGCAACACGTCAAAATTGAGACAAATGATTCAAAATATGCTATTCATGCAGTCCTCACTTTAGCATGGACATATAGTGTCTTATCATAGTGATACACTCTCTGATGTTGTTTATAGGTACCTAAATTATGACAAGGATATGTACTCCATTGTGTAGGTGTATTACAAATGGAATCATTACATCCTGTGGAAGGAGACAATCATCCAGATTGATTAAAATACCTTCTAGTCCATGTGGACATGGGGAAATTTATAGAAATATTTACATCATAATTGGTCCATATACCTGCAACAATTCCACCTAAACATTAAGTATAATAAGGACACCATAAATCAAGCTGTGGACTTCCTTAGGTGGACCTCCAGTTGTGGCTATGAACACAATAATGAATTATTATGGACATAAGATCTTTGGGTGGCCCCAATTATATGACATCGACCCTAACTTTGTTGATTAATTGGGTTGGTTTTCATTGATGTCAACCATTGAAGAAAGTCTGGTAGCAAGTTCTGGTAGCACAAAGGTTTGGGTAATGGACCCAAGTTTGTTTATGTATAATGGTATGAGTTTTGATATATTTTCAGATAAGAATATTCTAGATGGATTTTACATGTCATGTCATTTCTAGTGGTATGTGGAACATCACATAACTCCTCACGGTTTGAGATTTATGGCCTTACGAATTTGGAGGACCCTCATATGTTGGCTTGAAGCCCCAAAAGGTCAAAGAAGTCAAAGTGATTGCAAAGAATAAATTATTTAAATAATAAAGTGAAGTGACAAAGTCAAAAAATATTATTTAAATAATAAAGTGAAGTGACAAAGTCAAAGAGGATTAATTAAATAATAAAGTGAAGTGACAAAGTCGAGGAGGATTATTTAAATAATAAAGTAAATGGATAACTTTCTAATTATTGAAAATGGTTAGAAGTGGGTTAGCCCTAAAATAAGGAAATTAGGTTAAGATGGTTAAAAGGTAACCCCTTGAGAAAGCTACATGAAAGTATAAATAAGAGGCAAGGCTCTCTCATTTTGAACACACTTGAGCATATTGAATATCTATAGGTGATTGAGGTAACCAAAGGATATCTAAGCCAAATTTTAGAGGGAAGGTGAAGTAAAGAAGGCCGAAATTCAAGGGAGGATAAATTCTTTTGATGATGCTTTCTAAGGTATGTTATTTACAGGTCATCTTACCATTTTTGCAATAATTTTTTTTTCTAGAGTGATTCAGGCCATGAAATTGGGAGGTCATTGACAAAACATATCCGAGTAGTTGTGGTATAAATTTCAGCTGTGGGTTGTTGTATTTTTGGAGTTACACTCCGTGGAAAATAAGGTTTGTGGCTAGTCTTGAAACTAGTCTAAAACATGTGTTTCAGTAAAAATGTCATAACTTCTTCATAACAGATCAAAATTTAGTAAGACAAAATGTGTTGGTTAGAGTAAATTCTGTAGTATTATGTGTAAAATTTTTAGATTCATAAAACAAGTATTATGTGTGCGGCATGCTTTGCAAGTCCACTCGCTAAAATAAGCCATAATTCAACAAGGTATGTCATTTTTGCTATAACGCCTTTTCTGAGAGGTTCCAAGTAGTGACACCTGGAGGAATTGCATAAAACACACTGAAGAACATTGTGTACTATTTTCAAATATTTATTCATTATAGGTACATAGTTATGATTATTTCAAGTTAGGGTTGTTGACTAATCCAAAACTAGTCATGTGAGACTAAAGTAAAGTTTGATGAAAATGCTAGTCTCTTGTTGTTAAAGTTAAGGAATGTTTGCACCAGGTCTATTATAGAGTTACACATCAGATTTGGATGATGAAATGGATGAGGGATTTTGGTTGAGGTTGAGGTACAGGTTGGTGCATGGTTGATGCACTTGTTTATGGTATAGGTTGATTACAGGTTGAGGTACAGGTTGATTACAGGTTGAGTTACAGGTTGATGCATGGTTTAGGTTATTAGTACAGGTTGTTTGGTGCAGGTTGATTGGTACATGTTTACAACAATATATATCGTAGTGATAGTGTAATAGTAGTTTCATCAACCTACTTATACGTCAAGGTGGTTGGACGGGGCAAGGACAGGTGGTTGTAGCCACCTTCAGGTTGTAGTCGGAGAACATAGGGGGTTGTAGCCTCTTTCTGGTTGTAGCCAAAGAATTTGGGAGTTGGATCTTCCCTCAGGTTGTATCCTGAGAAACTAGGGCATTGGATCCTCCTTCCAGTTGCAACTGGAAAACAAAGGAAGTTGGTGCTTCCAATGAATGTAATTCTTCAAGACATATAAGAAAAATAATTATGTGGTTTTCTCTTTCTTTGGGTTTCCACGTAAAAATATTGTTTTAATATGTATGTGTATGATTTTTCATTTGCTCATTGTTTATTTACTCTATAAATATTGGATGATAATGCTACATTGATCTAACACTTGCATTATATGGTTAACAAGGATTAAATTGCTCTATTATTGATTCACCCCCCCTCTCAGCAATCCAACAATTGGTATAAGATAAATTTCCTTCATAAATGAGTTTAACCACTGAAAGGTAGATCATGGAGAGAAACGACATGTATAAAAATGGAATACCATAGTTTGATGGAAAAAATTATGAATTTTGGAGCACAAGGATGAAGACATATATACAGGCACGGGGATTTGAAATTTGGAAATCAATTGTAGATGAATACACAAAACCAGCAGTTCCATTGACAAATGGCAAAGAAGTGAAGCTCAGTCAGAATAATTCCAAAGCCACAGATGCACTTCTGAATGTTCTTGGAGAATCAATATTCACCAAAGTTGCACATTGAAAATCCGCTAAAGAGATTTGGGACAAAATTTGAAATATTTATGAAGGAGATTCAAAAGTCAAAGCAACAAAGCTTCAAACTTATAGAGGTTAATTCGAACAACTAAAGATGAAGGAATACACGAATATTGCATCTTACTTTTTATGAGTTGATGAAATAGTAAATGCAATCTTGGGATTGGGAAAAGAAATCAAATAATATGTAATTGTTCAAAAGGTACTAAGAACTCTTCCTATGATATTTGACCCTAAAATATCATCACTAGAAGAAAGAGAATATCTAAACTCAATAAGAATGGATGAACTACATGGAATCTTGACAGCATATGAAATGAGATCTGAACAGGAAAATCCAGATATAAAAGAAGCAGCGTTCAAAGCATCCAAAAGGTCAAAGAAAAAGGGAAAGCAAAAAGAAAAAGAACATAGAAACAACAGTGACGTCTCGGAAGATGATGAAGAAGTGTCCAACTTTGTCAGAAGATCGAACAAGGGAACCAACGATAGGTATATAGGTAAGCTTCCTTTGATTTGTTTTAATTGTGATGGTATTGGTCATTTTTCTAACAAATTTCCTCATAAGAAAAAGAGAAATGATGAATGTTACTCAAATAGAAAACAAACATATAAAGGAAAAAGAACCACAGAGAAATTTTTCAAGAAAAGCTTATGCATCAAAGAAGACATCTCATCATCAGATGAAGATGAAGTCAATGACAGTGATATAGAAATAGTTTTATTTATAGAAGTAGAAGACTCTGATAAAGAAGACTCTGAAGAATAATATTAAGAGGCCGAAGAATATTATGAATAGGCTGAAGAAGAATATGAAGAGGTAGAAGTTGACTACCAAGAAGAATTGTTGTGTGCCATAGAAGTTATCAGAAGAGAAAAGAAGAAAAACAAGAAACTACAATCAGAACTAGAAAATAAATAAGAAACTTAGGAACTAGAACAAATGATCACAAATTTGAAGGTTCAAATTGAAGAAGATAAAATAATTAAAGAAAAACTCAAAGAACAGAGACAAGGAAGAGACATGATCATTGGAAATTTGGAACCAGAAATTGTCACATTAAGAAAGCATCTTCAAAAGAAAAATATGCAGAATAGCTCAAAATTTTTGAATGACATTATCAACAGTTAAAAACCTCATCATGATAAGTCCAGACTTGGATACAATCAGACAGAAAATGGATCAAGCTCCAAAACAACATCACAAGAAACATATCCAAAACTCTATGCATAAACAATCAAAGGGGATAGGAAGGTCTACAAACAAAATTACAGGGACACTCCTCCACCGAGAAGATTCAAATTTTAAAATCAATGACTAATAGAAAGAGATAGACCTAAGGAAGAAGAAGGATTCATAAGAGTACCTCCTTTCAGAAGATCTTCAACTCCTAGGTATCAAAATATATTTTTTGGTTTATGTTATGCATGTAATAATTTTGGACATAAAGATGTGAATTGCAGAGCTAACAACAGGAACATAAACAACTTTGAAAGTTATGCACAAAAGGGTTATCTAAGAAGGCCTAGTGAAACACATAGAAGAAGTTACAACAGGTTTGAATATTTGAGCACTAAAGTGGAATTCTACAAATGTAACAACTTTGGACACATGGCCAAAGATTGCAGAATGACAGTCCCTCCTAGAGAACCACAACAGAACAACAACAGTCACATACAAGAACCTAAGAAAAGGACATGGATAAGAAAGAAGAATCAATATAACAATGAAGAATGCACACTCACTCTACAAGATAAGCAGAAGAAACGTGGTTGGTATGTTGACAGTGGTTGTCAAAACACATGACATGTGATAGAGACAGGTTTCTTACATTAAGAAAGGAAAGAGATGGATCAGTCTCCTTCGGAAATGATGATTTAGCTAAAATCATTGGAAAAGGCATAGTCAGAATTTGGAACAAGAATACCAAAGAAAAAAATGTTCTACTAGTAGAAGATATGAAACATAATCTTCTAAGTGTGAGTCAAATGTGTGACCAATTTCATAAAGTTACTTTCGATTCACAAAAGTGCGATATAAGAAAAGAAGGTTCAGGAAAATTGATTGCAACAGTTGTGAGAACCTCAAGCAACATATATGTATTAAGTGAAATTGGAAATGAAAAGTGTTTCCGAGGAAAGGAAGATGAAATTTGGCTATGGCACATAAGATTGGGTCACATAAATTTTGATAACCTTGTCAAAGTCAACAAAAGGGAAGCAATTAGAGAAATTCCCCAGACCACGAAACCAACCAACACTTTATGCAAGAATTGTCAACAAGGAAAGAAAACAAAGACCATGTTCAAATCAAAAGAATATTCAATGAAAATACCACTAGAATTTGTGCATATTGATCTAGTTGGACCAACTACAACAAAAGGTTTAAAATGTGAGAAATACTTTATGTTATTAGTTGATGATTATACAAGAATGGATGCAGTTTTCTTTCTCAGGAATAAGTCAAAAGCTTTTGAAAACTTCAAGTTCTACAAGG